>CAIGQZ010001336.1:28962239-28973916 GCA_903798205.1 Danio tinwini
ATTATTATTATTATTATTATTATTATTATTATTATTATTATTATTATTATTGTTATTGTTATTATTATTATTTTTATTTTATTTTTTTTAGAACGATTCAGTTGCCTATGGGAGAAATAACAAGGAATGATAAACCGCAAAAAAATGATCAAACTACCTGCTCTACAATCAAGTGTTTGCATGACAAAAGGAGAGTGTTATTATAAGAAAACATCAGTTTGCAATATCAGGCAGCAGAATGAGCTATTTTTAACGTCTAAAAATGAGAACGGAAGTCTCGAGCCAAATAATTCAAATGGCGGCACCCATAAGGTAAGGTGAAAATAAGGTAAATAACGGTCCACCCTGCAAAGGACACTCATTTCAGTTGCTTGTATCCGAGATCGTGTCCTTTCGGTAATGACTGAAAGATGATGACCATAGGGAGGAGTAGGAACGTAGATTGACTGGTAAATGTTGTCTTAATTTGTGTGTAAAATACTTTGAGAAAGTAACTTCTAAAGGCTTTACTAGTATTAGTATTATTAGTATTTATTATTATTATTATTATGACAGAATTTTGTATAGATTAAAAAACTGAAAGCTTTTTGTTTCCTTTTTAAAGACCTATTTCTTTATAGAGGTGTTCCAGAACTAGACTATTAGCTGCTGAGATAGGACCATATGAAAGTTAATGTGATATGAATACCTACAGTACATTATATATTTATAGGTAATAAAAAAGAATCAATGTGGTGAAAATAAGTAGGCAATGAAATTAACATTAATAATCAATCTGTTGAAGACTTTTAAATTAAAACGGTTACGTTGGATTAGGAGCAGGAAAAACAGCTGATGTTTTCTCTATAATTGTTATTGACGTTATGTGAGGAAATGTGATAACGTCATGCTTAAAAATGACATCGCACTCACACTGCTGTGATTGTGTGGAAGCTACTTAGTTAATGGCCTTTAAAGTTTTATCACTTAATGCGTTTTATTACTGATATGTCTCCAGTACTTCCAACACACAAAGTTCCACTAAATTTAGAACATTTTGGGTTTCAGCATGTTCACTCTGCCAGTAATATTGCCATTAAACACTGGTTGTATTGAAAGAGAACACATAAAAGACAAGGGGAAAATCAAAATAGTGACTTCATGTGAATGCATTTAAAGAGGAAAAAGAACATCAGCAGTATAATCAATAGCACATGAATGAAGCTTCCTCATAATCCAAATGGCAATCATCCACATTCCCTCTTCAAAACTCGACCACAAAATTGGATTTGAGAAATTCACGAATGGTCGGTTCATTACTTCAGCAGGATTTATTTTGGCAATGTATTTTGCTTTTTAATTGATTTCTGCCTTGATGGTGTGCTGCGTATAACCATGAAATGGCTTTTTTTTCTCTATTTAAATTATTCCGGTAAACATTAAGGAGTTATTTTCAACTCTCCAAGCTCTTGAAAAAAGCTACAGGACATGTTTATATCGCTGTTGGTCTCGAGCTCCTGCTTGTTTCACTGTTACAAATGTTAAAGGAACCTGGCCTTGATGGTACCAGTCATTTTTTATAGGTTACAGTAGTAGACAGTAAGGCAGAATATTTATTTTACTGTTATTTTTTTACGTTTCTGTAATTTATGGGACCTCCAATTCCTGAGCAAAATATGGTTCTTTTTACTCCACAACTGTACATATCACAAAAGCATGGCTGTAAAATCACACAGTTATGGTGATACACATAGTTTTGTACTCTGCTATACAGTAGGTGTGACAAAATAATTGTCTTAATATAAGTGTTGAATGTGGTTCAGATCTCATTTATACTGTATATAGGATGCAGGATACTTTTCTAGTGAGTGTTATTTAACTATTTAGTCGAAATACATACCTCAAGAGTGCATACAGAATGTGATTTTGGATACAGTCCATATAGATTATTTTCAGGTAATCTTTCTGCTAATCGCACTAAACAATTCATTTGTGAAATGGACTAATCCGACTGCATATGTGTGTACTGAACCCCACCTGAATACACTATTTCTGGCTCATTTCAGCCTGCATGTCTATTACCGTACTAAATGGGCACAAAATCAATTGCTAGGACTTTCACCTTCAATGTTTCATCCTGGTGGAATGACTTGCTTATAAATCTACACAAGCCGCTGAGATTCAGGACATTTTTAAGAAACTGATAAAGATGCACTTGTTTCGTCAGCACTTAATTCTTAATAATAACAACAACAATAATAATACCTTTTTATTTATAGGCACCTTTCAAAGCACTCAAGGACACCTTAAAGTATATAGCAAGCAAATCATAAAAACAAAAGCAGTGAAAAGCAACAGACAGCATATTAAGCCAGCAAATCAGTAAAAGCTATCTTGAACAAAGTTTTTATATGAGATTTAAAATTGGAAATAGTGTCCACTTGGATAGTGTCCACCTGTCCACCTAACAATAGCACAGCTTATTTATTCTTTGTCTGTATCTGGTTGTCCAGTTTGTTTGTTTGTTTTTTGTTCAAATATACGCTAATACAAAATTCTAAACTAACTATTTGTTTCTGCATTTATACATTATTGTTCTTCCTTCTGGTGATTTGAAGTGCTTCTATATTATCCACATTTGAAGTTGCTTTGGATAAAAGCTTCTGCTAAATTAATGATGTACATGTAAATTATGTTTTTTTGAGTTAACAACTCTGTGCTTTAAAATGATTCAGTCAGAACGAGTCTCCATTTAACTATATTACCTGATTGAAATGATCCAGTAAAAGTAAGTCTCTAGTTAAGGATTCACTGATTCAAATGAACTGGTCAGAACAAGTCTCTGGTAAACAATTGATTGCAAGTCTCCAATTAACTATTCTCTGGCTGAAATTATCCGGTCAGAGTGAGTCTGCAGTTAACGATTTACCGGTTCAAATGAACCGGTCAGAACGAGTCTCTAGTAAACAATTGACTGCAAATCTACATTTAACTATTCTCTGATTGAAATGATCCGGTCAGAGTGAGTCTCCAGGTTATGATTCACTGATTCAAATGAATCGTGTAGAACAAGTCTCCAGTAAACAACTGACTGAAAATCTTCATTTAACTATTCTCTGATTGAAATGATCTGGTCAGAGTGAGTCTCCGGTTAATGATTCACTGATTCAAATTATCCGGTCAGAACGAGTCTCCATTAAACAATTGACTGCAAATCTCCATTTAACTATTCTCTGATTGAAATGATCCAGTCAGAGTGAGTCCAGTTAACGATTCACTGATTCAAATGAACCGGTCAGAACGAGTCTCCAGTAAACAATTGACTGCCAGTCTTCATTTAACTATTCTCTGATTGAAATGATCCGGTCAGAGTAAGTCTCCAGGTTATGATTCACTAATTCAAATGATCAGTTCAGAGTAAGTCTCTAGTTAACAATTGACTACAAGTCTTCATTTAACTATTTTCTGATTGAAATGATCCTGTCAGAGTAAGTCTCCAGTTTATGATTACTGATTCAAATGATCCAGACAGAATGTTTTATGTTTGTTTGTCAACCCACATTTACACATTTTGTTTGTAGCTTTTTTTTATCATAGCTGTAACGTGGTATATTCTGTTATTCGGTTTTAATTATTAGCAGTACTGACTTAAGTTTGGTAGTCAAACAAAATCTTTACTTGCAAAATAAAACATTGTAATGTAATGCATGTATTTATATAGCACATTTATTGTGTATGGCATACACCCAAAGTGCTTCACAATCATGAAGGGGGTCTCTCCACACCACCACCAGTGTGCAGCATCCATTTGGATGATGCAACAGCAGCCATAGGACAACAGCGGCAGTGTGCTCACCACACACCAGCTATAGGGGGAGTGGAGAGACAGTGATAGAGCCAATTCAGTGCATGGGGTTGATTGGGAGGCCATGATGGTAAGGGCCAAAACACCAGGACACACAAGAAGTGCCATAGGCTTTTTAAGGACCACAGAGAGTCAGAACCTCTGTTTATTGTTAACACTTGCAGTATAGTGTCCCCTTTACTTTTACTGGGGCATTAGGACTCCCACAGACCACAGGTTGAGCGCCCCCTGCTGGTCTCACTAACACCACTTCCAACAGCAACCTAGTTTTCCTATGTGATCTCCCATCCAGGTACTGACCAGGCTCAGCCTTGCTTAGCTTCAATGAGTAACCGGTCTTGGGCTGCAGGTTGATATGGCTGTGGTTGATTAGTCAATACTTTTAGCTACTGCGTTTTTAACTATTAATTAATTAGTATTTTTGTTTGACTACTTTCACTGAAATTAAAATTTAAAAGGAGTGCTAATGCTTTTATTGGAGCAATATTTTATTACTAGTTTAACTCCTGTACTTCATCCACCATTGTTTACATTGTCCACAGCATTTACTTTAACATTCAAGGCCATATTTGCTATTAACCTTCTACAAATCAACAATAATACTCCAGTTTTGTGCTTACTGTTGTCCGTATTGATTGTGACTTAGAAATAAGGTTTATGAGAGACTCACAGTAGCTTCTAAATGCTATTCCAGTGTATCGCCGCTGTTATCTTTTTGCTTTATTCTGGATCAGCCTTACAAGAAGAGAATGAGAAGCTAGGATGAACCGCAAAACTCATCCTCCTCTCAATCTATTCCATCTGTCAGTACCAATGAATTGTAGTCTGAATTTTCATGTTGGCAGCAGTCATGTCATTACAGAGAGCCCTGAATTGCTGAACGCCCTGGGCGAAATTTCACGGCTGTTAAAACGAGTCTGCGTATTAACCCTCATTTACTGAAGTCACCACTTTCAACTTATAGTGAATCTTCAAAGAATTATGAGGAGTAACGCAACGCAGAGATCTTACGCTGGCTTCTGCTTTGATTGGGAGAGATGGAGAACAATAAAAACAGCAGAAGCTGAGTGGATCTGTGCTTCTCGACGACCTGTTGTCGACAGGCTAATTTCGGTTTCTCATTCGGTTTTTTTCATCTCTGGTTCTTCCCTCTCAGACAACACATTTAGATAAAAAAATTGAGATAGATGTTTCCTGTGCGCTTGAACCCCAGACAGGGATGTTATTTGAACGATCCACCTTCATCAGTGCATATATATTGTTTGCTGAGTCTTGGGTTAAGATTGGGCTCCTCAGTTTGTTGTGTCGTGTTTTTTGGAGAGGAACGGCTGTAATGCAGTCCTTGTCCCTGAAATAGGATACACTGGCTGTACGTGTCAGAGATTTCACATTCACGAATCGGTTTGTTCTTTGATCAATGACGCTAACCTCCCTGTGCAGCCTCCAGGTGTGTTCAAATGAGGTGCATTCCACCCCGCTTCTCTGAATAAAAAAGCAATCCTCCCTGTCACTCTTTTTCATTAGAGTGCATTGTGGCACTAAAAGAGAATATTCTGAGTCTGGTGGAAGATGTAAGGAATAAAGATGACTACATTGCAAAGAGTTGATGTTTTATTAATATTACCCTCTCGATATGATAAAAATTCAGCTTTTTTTTCCTCGCTTGAAAAGGAAGGGTCATGTGAAGTTAGAATCTGCATTGATAAATAATTAATTGCATTTAGAGGTAATGAGGATGTGCACTCACTTCTGCTTTCGCTCTTCCTCTTTGGAAGGGTTAAACTGGCAGCATATTCGGCTTGCACACATGCTACTGCCAGTCATGGTGCAGATTAGCTCTTTAAGCCCATATGAACACAGCTAACATTTATGTTGTGAAAGCACGTTTTAGCAACATCTAAAAAAGCAACATGGCAATTTGTGGCATGTTTATCTTTTTACAATTGAAAATGTGTTAGTAGATATTGTTATATTGACCAGGCACCTTTTGTGACATGGTTGAAAAAAATGTTTTGCACCACATCTGTTTGGGTGTCTCTGACCCAAATGCTATAGTGCCACCAACTGTCCACATTTACACTCACATTTCTGTTCATAACTCTTGAACCAGAAAGCCTTAAAACAAAATTACAATTTGACTTTGTGTGAAATCTACATTTTTTAATTTTTAAACTGCCAGATTTTCACAACAAATTGAGACTCAACAAGATTAGACATGACCATGAACCATGTCGGCCATTTTGAATGTTGGCCACGTTTGCAGTACAATCCTATTTTTACAAATGTATGAACATTTTGTTACAAAACTCTGTAGATGTCTTTGGAATTATGTCCTAAGTTATTCAAAAAAATCCAAATCTACAATGAAATTTTTAAAAAATGCTAATGGTAATGTGGCTGGTCTTTATAGATATCATAAGCATGCAGAGAAGATTGATGACAATTATTGTATGCCTTAAATAGATAAACTTTCTTTTATTCTTATTATTTGCACTCACTGTCAAGTAGACAGATGAAAGAGCTTTCATTTACCGCATCTGCAAAACTGGGGAAAAAAAACTGCATCAAAAGCTGTATCTTTGCAAAGCTTTGATTCATTTTTAAATATTGATCAAATTATGTAAATTAAAACTGCAAACAGAAAATACCTTATTTCACATACTGGAAAACATAGTTCCCCCTCAGTCGATCTTATGTCAAGTTGATGGACTAGGAAAAGGGTGTTCAAACTCGGTCCTGAGTGTCCCGTGTATTTTAGTTCCAACAGCTAATCAAGCTCTTTCTAGCTATACGCTTATTTCACACGGCCACCACTGTAAAGAACGAAAGCAACACTGAGGGAAGAAACCCGGAAGTATAGGAGCAGCACTGTAAACATTGCAACAACATGCTGTGTACTACAAACCCTAGCTCTTGCTCCAATTTCAAAATGCAGATATGGTGTAAAAATCACTTTAATATCATTCAGTTAAGTTTAACTTAAACAAATAAAATATATTAGGCATCAAACAAAATCACAATCTCTTTAAGAGTAATACACTTACATGTAAGTGTCCTCCTAGACTTCAGTTCATGGCACCAAGTAAACACTGTGAGGACGCTTCTCTGCTTCAGCCTATGTAACCCGGTGAGCGATAAAACACTGCAGTCCTCTGTAACACACCCTTCTGTTGTCTGTAATACTGTTGTCCCGCTACTGAAATTTTAAAAATGTCCATTCCCGATAACATTGAAGCGCCGCTGAGCATGTTCTTAAAAACTGCTGATTTGCCGTAGTATTCACCAGTGCTCAACAGAAATGGCTGTGATTGGCCGTGACGGTCGTCAGTTCACTGCTCTTCACAGATTACAAACACAGATACACGGACACTGAAGCATTTTAAAGCCGTGAAAATCAGTCGATTCAGATCGCTCGTCTGTGTTTGCACTCGATAAACATTGTGACACAATGGCAAATCAGCGCTGTTTAAGAACATGCTCAACAGCGCCATAAATGGCATCTAAAATGTGTGTTTGGAAAAGAAAACGTTAGCTAACTAGTGTCATTTCCCTTAACTTCCCAACTTAGCTGAAAATGAGGTTTAATATCCCTTTTTATTTTCACCATTCATTCAGAACGGACCTTTGGGTCACTCAGAAGGCAGTGAAAGTATAAATTTGTGCCACACAACATTCCTATGTGACTCCAAGCAATACTTTTCTTTTTTTTTTTCCCACCACAGCCTCGATTTCGCTGTTTAAAAATGGCGGCCGCGTGAAATCAGTCTATACTAAACCTCCAGGTAGGTGTGTTGAAGGAACATGGAGCTAAACTATGCAGGACACCGGCCGTCCAGGGTCGAGTTTGAACCAAGCGGCAACCTCCCGCTCTCCCTCGGGAAGCCCATACAGAAGTAACTGAAATTGCAATTCATCGAAATTCCGCTAGTCCTGGCTCCATAATAGAGTAAATTTCTATTGAGCCAAATGGCCAACTTTACAGCAGAAAAAAAGGTGTTTACAGCCTGGTACAAAGAACGATTTTGGTTCATATAGCTAATATTACCCTTCATGACAACTGTGAGGGGGGTGAATTTTTTTATAATTCATCCATTTCCTTTATATTAGGTTATATTATTTTTGCATAATTAAGGGTGTGGCCACTTGAGTGACGAATAGCTCTCGCTGGTCACCGTCACGTCACCTCAGCTGATTAGCCGCTGATTTTGGTGTATACATCGTAATTTTGTGTTTTATGTGGCTTTACACAGTCAGTTGCCTTTTGGAATTATTTCTTGCATATTATTAGATGTTATGGCATGCTGTGTGCACTTAATTGTGCTCACAAATCATTTACATGGCCTCCGTTTTCCAGGTGAGTGAAATGATATACTTATCCCATCTCTATAAATGTATTTGTTTTAAGATCATTTATTATTTTTAATGTTCTTTAGACCTGTAACGCACTACAGAATCTGACAGATTTATTAGCTGTAGGCTCTAGAACAGTCGTCTGAAGCGTTGTCATACAATTCTGCCTGGATTTCATCAATAGCCCTGCATTTACTAACACAGACTATATCTGAAGTGTTTGGAAGTAATTTGCACTTTCCTCCTGTTGAAAAACGTCATAAGAACGATGCTTATAGTGGCTCAATGTGTAATACATTGAGTATAGTATACAACCAAGCACATGTGGTCAGAACACAAATGAGTCACAGGTAATAAAGTATTAAATGTTTCTCATGCGTCTGTAGCTCCGCTCACGCTCCGCCTCTTTTTCCTTGTATGGTATGCCTTGGTTGGTGCGATGACACGGTAACAAAATGGCGACGGTTGGCCACACCTACTGGTAGCTTCTTTTGGGTTCTTCATAAACCTATGGGTGACGTCACGGATACTACGTCCATATCTTTTACAGTCTATGGTTTGAACACCCCTGGATTAGGGGATTTGCCAGTTGATCAACTCTACATAAAAATCTCTGTTTCCTCCTTTAGGGAGTGAGGGTTTACCTACGCATGTACTCAATAAGTATATTTTGCAATAATTATTCACATTTACAGCTCACCTCGTATACATAAACGTTATGTGATAATTTTTAAAAGAAAAATGGTTTCTCTGCAAATCTACTAGGTGTCAGGCTACTGATGCCAAACTTTATCCTTTTCACTTGCACCGCAAGTTAACATCAGTTTGGTAACCACCGATGTTACCATCCTATCTTCAATCTTATTTTCATGAGCATTGGGAATAGTGCATAAACAATGCTTAATGGTAATGCCAAGAAAATGCACACATTTAGAAAATGTGCATAAAAAAACATCACACAATTGAGTACTATAAACGTTTTATCCAATAAGAAAAAATGCACAAACTACGAAGGAATCGGATTTACTGAATAAATTCCAGCATTTGCATTTAAAAAAGGCATGTGATTTTGTTAAAAACAGATCATGTGATAACAAAAATAAGCGCAATGGAACAGGATTAATGAACAAACCAGCGTACTGACCACATTGCACAACATCTGAAATGTTTTTGGTCCTTTAGCCAAATTCCGTCATCAAAATGGTGTGGTAGGATTACCGAACATTATTTTGACTCATTATTAATGTGCTCCAAAAAAAGCGGGCTTGTGGCTCCAAAAGCTGGTTATGACCGAATTCATTGTGTTTAATTTTCTGAAGCAAATCACTTATAATAAAAAAAGGTCCAAAGTGCCTTCTCCTACCACAGCAAATTCCATTTTTCTTTTTGCTATTTGGTGCCAGTATATCAGGAAGTGACGATTTTGTTCTCTTTGACTCGTTTGGATGGAAATGGTGCTTTATTAACAAATGTTTTAAGCAATATTTCAGTTTTGTGCAGTTTGCATCTTTAGATGAAAACATAGCTAGTGCTGTCAGGCTAAGATTAGCATTTTTCAGTCAACAGTGATAAGCCATCAAATTACTAGCATTTATTACACTAAAAAATTATATAAACAATTAGTCATGACAGTATATGTTTTTAGTTAATTGTAACTTATTAAACTAAGTTAATCATGTTCTAAGCTGTTTTAAGTCAGTTAACATGATATAAATTCAATTGACTCATGAGGTCATTTGATTCAGCATAAAAATATAAGGCAACCAGAATTTTTTACAGTGTAGTTTTACTTAAATCATTCATTTTTGCCTTCATGTTAAACTCATTCTGCCTCTGTTGTGCTTGGCCCCTTAGCTGCTGCTTGAGACAATAGTATTCCGAATATATTTGTATTCTTAAGTTTCTTTATATCCTAACAATGTAATTGTGTTCTCCAGCAAAATAGCTATAAAAAATCCTGTAATACCATAATGTTTAGATAAATTTATGAACTGATTACATACATGAATCCCATATATCCTAAATACTGTATATTCAAGCATTCATCTCAGAAATATATAGTCCAGTCTGTCTTTTTACAAACAGTCAAAGCACTGGAGCAACAGCACAGGAGGAGAGGAAATATACTGTCCAAACATGCTCTAAACGTCTTGCAGATCAGCTTGAAATATCTGGGCTCTATATTTACGTTGAAAGGCCTTCACAGTTTTTCAAATACCTTGTACCTTTCCAATCACAGAGTTGTAATCCTAATTCTTTCTCCTTTTAAAACAGACAGAAAGAGAAAGTGTGTGGTTTCGCATTCCTCCAGGATTTCTAATAGCACACTGCTCTGCCAAACCCAAAATTGGTGCTTTACTTGCATGCCATTGGGTTCAGCTCAAATGATGTCCAAAGGCTGTCCTATATACCTCACTGTATCCTGCAATTACCAAAGATTAATATATGACTTCATTTTCCTCTTTTCTTTCTGGGTAATTCTGGGACCAGAGCCAGCAGCACAGTTTCCTTTTGACTCAAAGACATCATTCAGTCTCTGTTTACACTTGTTTTATAAGGGGGGGAAAAAACCTACTCAAAGCAGCCATCTCTCTCTCTCTGCATTTTTCCCTGCTCTCTAACATAATTAATAGAAAATTGCCTCTATCTATCATTTGAATGTAATCGCATTCATGGGGGAATTTTTATGAAGATAAATACAGAAATAATTCACAGTTGATCTCAAGGTCAGTCAAAATGACTTGGAGGAAACTTTGCAGGCAGGTGAAATTGACCTTAATTTGCTGTTGTGCGTTGAGGGCTTTGTCTCGTGGTCATTTTCAGTAGCCACACGTGTGATATTATTACAGTAGACAGAAACATTATGGCCATGGAGACCTGTAATTGTATACGGCAGGGTGTGTTTGTAACACAAGCTTACTTTGCATTAGCCGGAATCAAAGCAGACAGCTAAAGGTGACTCATTTGCAAACAGTGAGACACAGACTGTCACTGACTACTGAATACAACACCTTTTAATGATAATAATTGGGTACATGTGTGTGTGGGGGGGGGGAAATCACCATTTTTTTCCATTACTAATAATGTCCCTATTATACCAATATACATTAGAACACACACTGACACTCAACTGTTTGCGTAGGCAAAAAGGAAAGACAACTACAACTGCTAATTTTAATGATACAACAGAAGACGCAAGACTAACCACTAGACAATTGTTCTGTGTCCTTGCTACATATTCCACGTGTATATATACAATTGAAGTCAGAATTATTAGCCCCCTTTGATTTTTTTTTTCTTTTTAAATATTTTCCAAATTATGTTTAACAGAGCAAGGACATTTTCACAGTATGTCTGATTATATTTTTTCTTCTGGAGAAAGTCTTATTTGTTTTATTTCGGCTATAGAATAAAAGCAGTTTTTAATTTTTTACAAACCATTTTAAGGTCAAAATGATTAGCCATATATATATATATATATAT
>CAIGQZ010001336.1:29005957-29028144 GCA_903798205.1 Danio tinwini
CACACAATCTAATTGCAGAGCAAACGGCAAAAATGATTTGAATATTCTCTTAAACCCAATGTTGTTCTCTTCGGAGCCTGTGGGCAGAATTACAAGGCCATGTTCTTGTGCTCCCCAGTCCTGTGTTGTCAAGCACACTCAATTCCATTTGGCAGTGAGTGATCAATATCTCTCTCTCTCTCTATTTCTCTCTCTTTTCCCCATCCCCCTCTCTTCTTCCATACTGCACATTTATATCTCCCTCATTGGCATAAAGATATGGACGTTATAGCAACCCACAGCTCATTGGTTAGAAATGGTAGTTATTTTTAGAGCAGCTTAATGGAACAATAGTCATTCCTCTCTCCCTCTCTCTCTCTTTCCCTCTCTCTTTCTCTACACACATTCTCTCTTTTGGGCACAAAGGTCATGGTGAAATGGATTAGATTTTGTTGTTTGATTTATATCTGCTGTTATTATGTCCCTTTCAGAATCCCATTCCAGTAAAATGCTGATCCGCACCGCATATGAATTATTTTCTGCTATATACAGAATAATGTGTCCACAAATAGAGCATACTATGATTGTGATTTCTCCGTATAGTCCTCATTCTCATTAGAATACCCTATCATTAAATTCTTTTTGTATAATACTTCTCCATCCGAGTGTCTGTGGAGGTGTAGTAGCCCGGGGCATTGGGGACCCTTGGGATTTACTACTCCATCCAAGGAATTTCTCTCTCTCTCTGTTTTTTTTTTTTTAACTATGGTCCTTCTCTATTCACATGTGAGAAAAAAAGAAAGAAAGTAGTGATTTGATATCTGTGCTGAGGGAATGTAAAGGGACCCTCTGTGTCTCCATCGTAGCATACAGTATATTTTTGTTGCTAAAATGAGTAGTAATGCGGATGGGAATTGCACTCGGTTTACAAGGGCGTTGAGTTGTCCCTCGGCCCATGAAGCAACCATCTGTTTGGGCTTTAAGCTCTTTTGTATTAAAGCTGTAATAGCAAAAGGTCATTCCGGGAATGACATCAATAAACTTGTGAATTAATGCAAAACAAAAGGGGGAAGCGATACCTCTGTACTCGAGGGTACATCTGGGTGCACCTAATCTTCTGCTATGGAAACAAATCAATTAGAGCCACTGCAATTACGTCTGATGTGAACAATGATGAGTTTTACATAGACATGTTTTAATGTTCCAGCACAATTAAAGGGATGGTTAATGGAAAAAAAGCAAAGAAAAGTCTGTCATCATTATTGAACCTCCACTTGTTTCAAACCTGTTTAAGCTTGATTCCTCTGTATGACAAAAAAGACAGATATTTTGAAGGATGTTGTAAAACAGTATTGTTTACTAATAGTATTTTGTTCCCTACTACACATGTCAATAGCTAACAAAATGGTAATCAACATACCTAAAGTTTCCAGCATTCTTAAAAGTGTATTTTTATGTGTGTTCAGCTTAGAAACTTTTGATGGTGAATAAATAGAAATCATTTTATTTTATGGTGAACTACCTCTTAAACTGAAATAAATATCCATATAGCATGTTCCGAAGATCAATGTGTACATTAAAATATCAATCTACAAAATGTGTCTCTTTTTTTTTTTTCTTTTAAAAGCTACTAAATGAATCTTAATTAACCATATGTGAAATGCAAGCTCTAGTGGTTTTGGCAAACAAAAACCAGAACTAAACTATGCATGTGGATATTGAGAGGAGACTAATAGAAATGTCAAATGGAATAATGCTTTGTCACTGATATTTCCCCCTTGACCGAGAAAGGTCATGGCAGATCACTCAATTAGATGGCCTGTGGCCTGAAACCTTTCGATCTAACGAGTGTAAAAAAAATATCGCATACTTAGAGCTCCCCCTGCTGTTTTTTTATCGCAGCTACAAGTGTGACATCAGCCCCCTGGTGCCAAGATTCATATCGAAATAAGAAGCAAAATAGATATGTATATTGCTTTGGATGAAGCTTTACAAACTGGGATATTTGGAAATGTTTGGAGACTAAACAAAATGAAACAAAATAATAAATGCAAATATTTTTAAATAAATAATTAACAAATAAATTACCATGAAATAAACAATTAAATATAAAGTGATACTAAAATATACAATCAATTAAAAACTAAATACAAGTTTAAGGTTAAAATGAGCTATAAAAAAATATTAAAACTGACTTTTGTATTACCCCTCATATGATGATGATGATGATGATGATGATGATGATGATGTTTGGGGTCCATAGCACATTCAATTTTGAAAACCCCTATATTAAAAGTGACCAAATTTCTGAAACGGAAACCAGGGACATTTTCTAGGTCAGAGGTCAAAAGAAAAACTAATATGACACTTGCTATTATCAAAAAACAATACATTTTATTATGTTTAAGTTTTGAAATTATTGTGGGGTCCATAAACAGCTATGGGCAATTGTAATATTTTCCCTCTTAACTTAGACTACTTGAACTACAGTAGTCATCTTTTTATACAGCATACAAATATAGATGCATTAATTCATGATATTGATATATTTTAATAATAAGGACAAAGCTATAATCTTAAAATAAATCCAAGAAATCAGAGTGTTTGTTTTTGGTGACCTTGATGTACTGAAACAATGTTTGGGCCAACTGAAAAACATTAGTCATATTAACTTCATATTCATATGAATTATTATTAATTAGTCATAACAATATCTTGTATACACCATTCTACCTTAGAGTAATCACTTTTATCTGTATTATCTAATATAGTTCAGACTGTTGTCATTTATTATGGGTTAAATTCTGTTATTCAGATATCATGCATTCATAAAGCAAATGTCTAATTACATTTTTGCAGAAGACTAGTGAACCATTCTAGTGTTAACAGGTTTAGTTATTTAATCTTTTACACAAAACATTATTCAGGTAATTAGTCAAGCACAGCACAGCCTTTAACGAAGTGTAAATGAAGATAGACATATCAACAGAATGACCTAATGACATTGTGTAGATTTTCAATATATTGTCTGATGTAGCTTGTTTCTGATTGGAATTAAATGTGTTGCAAAAGCATGTGAAAAAAAAACAATCCCTAGTGATCTAAAAGGAAGCGGGGTGGTCTTAACTTTTTATTTTTTGCTGCAATTTAATCTACATGTTCACACCCACAGTGGCGACATTTTCTGTTAACTCAAACATTAGCAGCAGGATATTATGTCTGCAGCAAGAAAATGTTTTAAAAATGGCTAGTTGTGAGATGGAGTGAAGAACATAAAGAGTCTCCAGACTCCTGACATCCAAGCCACTGAGGACTTTTGGCCTGTGTTAATTGAGTGGTTTGGTACAGTTTGGTATGCTTTTATGCTTGTTTCCATTGTCAAAAGGTACCAAAAATCAAACCATACCATACCATTTTTTGAGTACCCTTTCCAAAAGGGTACTTAGCACAACAAAAAGGTACCAAAAGGCAGAGCGAGACGTGCAGCTGAACGCTATTGGTTAGAAACGTCACTAGCGTGTGCACGCCCTGCTGAAAAATCCAGCTTAAACCAGCCTAAGATGGTTGGCTGGTTTTAGCTGGTCGACCAGCCTGGTTTTAGAGGGGTTCTGGCCATTTCCAGGCTGGTTTCCAGACATTTCCAGCCTGGTTTTAGCTAGTCAGGCTGGGAGTTGACCAGCTAAAACCAGCTTGACCAGCCAAAACCAGCTATGTCTAGCTTAAACCAGGCTGGTTAAGCTGGTTTTAGCTCGTTTAAGCTGGTCATTTTCCATTCTGACCAGCTAAGACCAGGCTGGAAATGTCTGGAAACTAGCCTGGAAATGGCCAAAACCCCTCTAAAACCAGGTTGGTCGACCAGCTAAAACCAGCCAACCAATCTTATGCTGGTTTAAGCTGGATTTTTCAGCAGGGCGAGCAGGAGATGAAAACAAAGAAACCGCCATTTTTAAATACACAGCCGAGACATTACATTGTAATAATATATACATATAATATTGACTCATGGTCGACCCGAGCACAAACAAACCTTGTTGTCGTCTTGATGAACATCCACAAAGCCAAAAATAAATAAATCTGCTGTGTCCTGTTGTTTTTTAGGACGCCGTCTAAGCGTGATTTCACTTTCTGACACACTTTCGCGTGTCTATATTTGAAATAAGAAACTTGAGCTCATAATAATTCTGTGCGCATAATTATTAAAGTGCTTCTGACATCCTTTCAGAAACTGACAAACATGAGAGGGAAGCGTGAAAAAATAAAGGAGAAGCTGGAAAAAACAAAAGAGCAAATGATTCTTTAAGCAACCTAAACCATGAACAAACTGCCATGTTTCACTATTAGCATCGCCTTTTGGACTATTATGAACTCTAAATGATGGAATTACTTTCTAACAAGAGGTTACATATGCTGGCGAGGATTACAGACACAGATGAGAGGTTTGCACTAACTGTGGGCTATATGTTGTGTATTGTTTTTGAACTCAAATAAGAACTAAATGGATGCTGTGTGTAGTTTTTCTGTAATTCGTAACATATCAGAGACTGTAAAGGTCTGTATGTGTTCATATATGTTGCATTTATTTAATTATTTATTTTATATGATTGCAGACATTACAGTAGGCTATTTTGCACCATCATTACTGCAGTTATAATCAAATCGTGTTCTCACAAAGGGTAGTAATGAACATTTACACACAAGTATTTATGTGTATAAAGCATCTGTTTTGTGTCAAGTGCTTCTCATGTGATATGTGAGCGACCCATACAGCTTTATTTTGATATTTCCGAGCAAGAATGACGTTGACTGCAACTTTCTGTCGAACCCCACGCTCACCAAAAGAGTTACATTGGTACCCTTTAGCAGTGGAGACACAAGTCTAATAAAGGTGACCCATACCGAACCATACCGTAACACCCAGTGGAAAAGAGTCAATAATATGTGAACAAACAAGGATCAGTTCGGTGTTGAGTTCTGTATGCTTGGGTTTTATTTTTGTTTTGCTTCCTGGAGTGTCAAGGCTCCACCCTCACTCCAGCTGATTTGCACTTAAAGAGAGCACAAGTTTTCTAACACAAAGGCCCCTGTCCACATGGCAATGTTTTTGGTCAATCCACCAAAGTTTAATATTGTTTCAGCCTTTCGTCCACATAACGCACAGCGGTGCCCTCAAACTACAAATTCATTCATTCATTTTACTTGAGCTTAGTCTCTATTTCAGGGGTCGCCACAGCGGAATGAACCACCAACTAATCCAGCATATGATTTACGTAGCAGATGCCCTTCCAGCTACAACCCAGTATTGGGAAAAACTAGTTAAAGAATGGAAATTTTTGAAAATGCTGCTGCTCACATCACTGAACAAAAATGTTTCATTGGGTTTACTCAATTTTTTTATTTATTTGGTCCAAATTTAAACTAATTAGATTTGGTAATGTTTAACTTAATTTGTTTGTTTAAATTCAGTCCATATAAATTGCTTGCAACCAGATACCTTTAAAAAAAATAATAAAAAATCCAATGAATCACTTTTTCAGTCTAGCCATGTATATAGGTAAATTTCCACTGTCATCTTAGTACCTTATGACCAGAGGAATTAAGAAGAATCCCACATGTAACAACAACAATGGTGGATGACAGAGCTGTGTTAGTCCTGCAGGTGCTGCTAAGTGTATGAGCATTATTACAACAAAACCTGGTAAAGCTATAGTAACCTGATGAACCTGACAGTTCTCCCATTTCCATCTAGTCGCAGCAATTTTATGGATGGGAAAGGTTTATAATCCAACACAGAAAAAAATGATTGAGGAGTATTTTGAGCTGAACTTCACATTGTGAGGACACCAGAGATTTGTTGTACATCTTATGAAAAGGGGCATAATATATCCCCTTTAACATTAACAGTTGGTGACTACCTTGAAACCGGTAATGATGTCACTCTTAAATCCGTTGTCCTGGTTTAGTTCCTCATGGGTAAAATGGCATAACAGTATCACTAGCTCACAGCGCCCTCTATTAGTGAAAATATTCCCTACACAACTGCTCTGCCAACCAGCACGAATGTGTTTGCTGTGCATTTTGCAGTGTATTTGTTGGCTGTTTTGAACATGTCATAAAACTGGAGATTTAGCTGGAGACACATTAACAAAAGCTATGCCTGTGTCCAGAAAACAGGCACAGTTGAAGGTTTTTATGCACCATTTAAGGAGAACACGTAATAGAGCAAGCGATGTCAAGCATCATTTGAGCTCTAGTTTATATCCACTATGAGTATACTATGCTGATAAAAACTATTCAGTTATTTGTTTTCCTGCATGGAAGCACAACGTTTGATTAAAACAGGTTTGGGCAGATTTGGGACAGTGACATTCAGGGTGAAAGGCAGTGTGTGTGATCTCTTCACATCCCCCTCTCTCTTCACAATCAGTCTGTTTACTTACAGGTATATGCTGCACAAAAGAGCCCTGGACTATTCATACAAAGGGCAACTGTACAGAAGTATATTGGCAATCCATGTTTATTTAAAGCACGTCTTTGTAAAGCCACTGCAATGAGTCAAGATTGTGTAGGATTGGTCAGACAGAGAAGTCTGTGTAAATATGAGTGTGTTGTCTAGGGATAAACTAATGGTAGCATTATGTTGTGGCTGATGACAGATTTTGTTGCTGTAGTTTGAGGATAAATATTTTATTATACGTGCTCATTTAGATTATTTTTACATTTTGTGTTATTGCACTCTTATTTAAAATGTAATCTTTATAAATATGAATAATTTAACTGTTAAATGTGTGCAAGCATTTGTGATGAACATGAATTCCACACATTATAAATGACTGGCTGACTTGTTTTTATTTTAACATTTAGATGACTTAGATCTCTCATGTAAACTTGTTCATTAAAAACAATAATGTGTAATACTATGCAGTAAGGTTAATTTTTAACAGCATTTATTACTTAATTATTTAAAAATCATTAGTTGTTACTAATATATATATATATATATGTGTCCGCGCTGTACCGTTCTTAACGTTACTCTTCGCGATGAGCTGCGGGTGATTCCGCCGGTCTCTCCCCCACCTCAGAGCCACAGAGCCGTCTCTCACACTTGCAGCACTGAGAGCAGATCATTTCTCTGCATATCGATGACAAATGTTTTAGCACCGGGAGCATGAGGTACTTCCCTGATACAGTCAAACCAATCTGCTTCTCCTCTGTTTTAAATGTAAAAACTTAAATGGAGCTTTTATCCTTTTCTTGCTGTTGTTCACAATCGCAGAGATTTTAGTGACACCAGTCTGCCAGCGATCAGAGTAGAGGTGGAGTGTGCAAGAGTGAGAATTTAGAAAACATTTGAGGGGAAAAGTAGAAATACGACAAACAAGGAAATGCAGCTTCCTCTGCGATCCTGCTGTCTGGTCGAAACACTTGTCAGATGATGAGCGCTGAGAGCTTGTTAAGAGAGCGTCTGTTCACATAACATGTCCCACTGAATGGCCACAGACTCACTAACAGCAATTACTCAATTTATATGAAAAATGGTAAAAAGATTAGTTTGATTGATTGTGAATTAAATTAGTTTAAATCGTTTTTTTTATATTAATATTAAAATCTAATCACAAAAAGGGCTAATTAACTGTACACCAGGGTGCCCAAAATCGATCCTGGAGGGCTGGTGTCCTGCAAGGTTTAGTTCCAACCCAAATCAAACACACCTGGGCTAGCTAATCAAGCTCTTGCTAATCTTTCTAGAAACATCAGTGCAAATGTGTTGAGACAAGTTAGAGCTAAAATCTGCAGGACACCAGCCCTAGGAAACTAGTAATTTCCAAATTTACTTTTACTTGTATTTCATTGCAGACAATATGAACAACAGGAACACAAAATATTTCATGTTTTGTCTGGTCAACTTCATTTTATTTGTAAATATACATTCTTTCCTTTCATTTAGACCTGCAACGCAATCCAACAAAAATTGTGACAGGAGCAGTTTAGGGCTAGCAATCAGGTATATTGGTTAAATAATAGCTGTGTGTAATTTCAGAGGCTGCATCCTCCGAAGGATGCACTCGAAGTGTGTAGTGTCATTGCGGCGAGATGAAGGCTGTCTCATTTCAAAAAAATTCTAAGGCTCCTTCAAACGCAGCCTCAAAATGCATCCTTCGTTTTCCAGATAATGAAGGACACAACCGGTGGATCCTTTGCAGCCTCGAACGTCCCGAGATTCATTGCACGCTGATAACGACAGAACGCTTTTAAAAGAAAACTCCGGTTGAATTATGTATGAATTAAGTTCATTTTACTCAGATATCCAAAGACATGTTTAAAAAACAAAAAGAGCATGACATGTCTTACTAAAGAGTGATTTTATAGATAGTTTACATTTATATGCACTCTTAGAAATAAAGGCACAGGAGCTGTCACTCGGGCAGTACCTTTTCACAAGGTACATATTTGTACCCGAAGAGTCCACAATGGTACCTCAAAGGTGCATATTAGTACTCAAATGTACCTAAAAAGTACCTTTGAGGTACTATTATGGACCCTTCAGGTACAAATATGTACCTTTTGAAAAGGTACTGCCCCAGAGACCGCTTTTGTACCGTAATTTCTGAGAGTGTGTGTACATGTATGGAACAAAGAAAGTATTTTTCCAGCTTCAGTATACCTTGATTTGCCTTCAGATCGCTTAAAATAAGTTTTAAATTACTAATTTTATCAGTGCTTAACAGCAGCTGTTACGGTTGCTAGGTGACGAGATCCATCCTCTGTAGGCTAGATCGTCTCATTTAAAAAATGCTTGGTTCAGCCTGTGTGGACTTCGAAGGACTCGCCTTTGAAGTCTGCATCCTTCAGAGGATACAGCCTCTGAAATGAGACACAGCTTATGATGTAATTTGAAACCGGTGATGTCAACAGATAACTAATTATGATTTGGTACAAAAGCAGCATCCAAGAAAGGTCTAGACCTTTAGGAGCAAAGATGGGCAGAGGATCGACAGTTTGCCAACAAATACGTTAGAAAATTATTAATGTTTAAAAGCATTTTTCCTCAATGAAAGATAGGAAGACATTTGGATATTTCTGCTTCAACAGTGCATAACATAATTAAAATATTCAAGAAATCTGGAGGAATTTCAATGCGTAAAGGACAAGGACGCAAGCCTAAGCTGAACAACCGTGATCTCTGATTCCTTAGAAGACACTGCATCAAGAATCGTCATTCATGTATAAGCGATATCAACACATGAGCTCAGAACTATTTTGGCAAACCTTTGTCAAGTACCAAAATACGTAGTAGCATCCACAAATATCAGTGAAAACTGTACTGTGCCAAAATGAAGCCCTATGTTAACAGTGTCCAGAAGCATCGTCGACTTCTCTGGGCTTGAAGGCATCTGGGATGGACCATCACACAGTGGAAATGTGTACTGTGGTATTTTTTGAAAGAAAAGGACGTTGTGTGCTCTGGACCAAAGAAGAAAAGCATCATCCAGACTGTTACCAACAAATCCAACGACCAGGGTCTGCCATAGTATGGGGTTGTGTCAGTGCCCTTGGCAATGGTAACTTGCACTTCTGTGATGGCACCATTAATGCTAAAAAGTTCAGAGATTTTGGAGCACAATATGCTGCCCTCTTTTTCCAGGGACGCCCATGAATACTTCAACAAGACAATGTAAAACCACTTTCTGCACACATCACAAAAGTCCTAGCTGAGGAAGAGGATACAGGTGCTTGACTGGCCTGTCTGCAGTCCCGACCTGTCTCCCGTAGAGAATGTGTGGTGCATTTTGAAGCATAAAATGCAACAACAACGATCCTGTAATGTTGCCCACCTTAAGACTTGTTTGTTGGAAAAATGGGACAAAATTACATTACATTACAAAGTGGTCAATGCTTTACTGTTACAACTGTTTTTGAAAAGTGTTGCAAGTACCAAACTTGAAATATGTGTTCATTTTGAAAAAACTAAAACAAACAAATAAAAAAAATCATGCGGAACATGTTTGTTGTTTTGCATTGTCAACACTGTCCCAACCTTTTTCTGATTTGGGGTTGTGTGTATTTGTATCAGGGACGTGCAGTCAGGGGAGGCAGGGCATCATCTGTCATTATCCTCACCTGCCATAATGAGATATATACTAATGATAAAATCAATATTTGTCCACTGATCTGGGCTATAGATGCAATTTCTCTATGATACAAATGATTTCAATAATTTTTATGATCAAAATCACTGTATTTTGCGTATTTCCTGTTCAATTACAGCTCAGGAAGCGAGCTGAGGCAGCCCAAGCTGGGCCTCACGTCAGATTACGCAATCAGTGTATGCTACCAATGTAAGGCTGTATTAAAATGTTTTTATACATTCTAGACATTTTTATTATATGTCCTCACTTAATATGTAATATATTCCACGTATGTCTATCACTTACTTAGTGTTAAAATCTGACATAAAGCCGCAGTGAAAAGACATGAGGTGAGGCAGGCAGTCTCTCGCCGCAATGAAGAGGGCGCACCTGAGCTCACGTTTATTCTTGTTCAGTGGTTGCTCTTCTTCTATGCAGTAAAGTTCAATAGGAGTCGTTTTGCTGTGACTGACAGCAAAAATATATCATATCAGCTCAAAAAATTCTCAAAATTTGACTTTCAATCAAAACGTGAATAAATTATGGCCAACCAATGCTGGAGCTAAAGGACTCGCTTCAAAGGACATGACAGAAGATAACTCGATCATTTTAAAGTAATATTCATGTCAAGACTTCATTTACAAGTAACGTTACTGTAAAGGTAAGACCAGTGTGCGAATCCTGAGTGTGTGTGTGTGTGTGTGTGAAGGGGAGAGGGAGAGAGAGAGAGAGAGCAAGCATGAGAGAGTGTGCGCATCTGCCATGGTGCTGTTTGTTTGTTTGTGTGTGTGAATGAGAGAGAGCGTTTGTTATGTGTAGTCGCTTCTTATAGACCATTTTGAGGGATGTAAACAAAAACAATGGTCCACATGTATTTCCTGTTTTACATTTTTTTATTTCTATAGCTTCCAAAAAGAGCCACATGTTGATAAATAATGTTATGATAGCGGTTTTAACAATAAGTTATGATTGAATTGCCTCCTGTTACAATTATGAAATAGTTTGACAACAAGCAGGAAATGTCCATGGGCCAATGACATGACCACATTGAAATAGTCTATAGTTGTCTGTAGCATACAGCTGGGTGTTTTTTGGGAGGCATATTTAATCGCTATACAATTTACATTCTTCCTTGACTCAATATGTACCTGCCACGTGTATAGAAACAATGCTGATATAATATATGAAACACAATCAGTAGTTGGGTGGATTTGTGTGTACATATGACTTTTGACCTTGAAAGTGTCAGTGCCTCACCAGTCACAAACCTCACTGCATGTCACTGATGGGTATATGTATTTAGATAGATAGATAGATAGATAGATAGATAGATAGATAGATAGATAGATAGATAGATAGATAGATAGATAGATAGATAGATAGATAGAAATGATAATTTACAAAGGTAAAAATATATTGTTTATTGTAAGTTTGTCTTAATGTATTAAATAACAATAAGGCCTTAAAGTGTGAAGTGTTACCAATAATAAAAAAATAAATAGCCATTAAGCATTTATTCAAATAAAAGTATATTTTAACATTAATAATAATAGTTTTGTTTAAAATGTAATGAATAAACCTGTCTTCAAGCAAAATAGCTTTAGTAGGGATACAAAATAATTAGCTCAATATAAAACAAAACAAGTCATGATATCAGGGCATTAAAAAACAAATGTGTGTGTGCATGAATGCATGCTTGTTGTTGCTCATGTTTGTTGTTCCATTTTTAGATTGATAGGATTTGTGAATGATTGGTATAATCTTCCCGTTTCAGGCCCGAGGGAGAGCTATTAACATATTAACATCTGTATCTTGTTTATTTGTCATGCTATAATTTCCCTCTAATCAAGTCTTAATAAGGACAAGAGGATTGAGGAATTAGCTGTCTGATGGGCATTGTGCGAATCTTCTTGCTGATTACCGGAGCGAAACACTTCATTTAGCGTGGCACACTAGGTTGACTAGCTCAATTAACCATTCAGCGTGATGTCAGAGCATGAAGGTTCGCCCGTGAGTGTGTTTGAAGATGAAGGCCCCTCTTGTGCACTTTAAATGAGGGGCCCTGATAAATGTGCTCATCCTCAAAATACATGTTTGATAATCCAGCTCTCCTATGTCGCACTATTATCTCCATCTCATATATAATATAGTCATTTTGATATATAAATTACATTTTCTACTGACCTCGCTGGTGTGTTGGTGTCGCGAACCTCGTGACGCGTTTTAATCGCGCTCATTTGTGTGACGATGCATCTAAATTAGAAAATGAGTGTTTGCCGTCATCTCTTTTTACAGACAGCAGAGGGCGCTATAATGTCTTTTTGTTTCGATACAGACGCCTTTATATGGATGTGTTTTGATAAGAGCCATCTAAAAGTCATAAAGTGATTTGATAACTGCATCTCTTTATACAGCCGTTACTATTGACAAAATGCAGCAAATGTGGTTCAAAGTCCAAAACACAACCCGCAGAACAACTCACTCTAAAATGTTGCGTTATTTTAACCCTAATATATGGGGAAACTCAACAGTTGGGTTTACATTTCTATTAAAAATTCACCCAACTGTCAAGTTTGTTTATATTTTAATCATATTTGTGTTAAAAAAACAAGTAATTTTAGAGTGACCCTCTGTAGTAACATTTTACTGTATGCAAATAATGGTAAAATATCCGTTCTGGGGCCATATTCAGAAAATCTTGAGGCTAGAAGTAGCTTGTCGATTTAGAAGAAAATCTTAAAAACTACAGGTGTGTCAGTGCTAAATTTGGGACTCATAAATTTCTGCTCTAACAGTATGTTTTAGCTCTAAAAACTAAAAGGTAGAACGGTTAGGAGTAGTGAAGAGGACTCTTAAGTCACTAAAATCAAACCAAGTGTCCTAAAATGGCTGTTGCTGGCAATCTGCTATAAAAAGAAAACATTTGAAAAACTTTTGACTCCGAAGTAATTGGCCCAATTGCAGGGTATAGCCATATGGTTAAAATGTGATTTAATCTTAAATGTACATCAAGAGACACAAAAAAAAAGCCAAAAATATATTTATGCAAAACAACAAGTTTTTGACCTTTTTGTGATCTTTTTATTGTCCCATTTGTTAATGGTTGTGATTTGTTCGTTTTTTCTTGTGTTGTTTTTTAATTTTATTTTCAATTTCTGTTTTATTTTGAGGCCATAAATAAATGACTGTAACTGGCTAACTCTCTTGCTCGAGCAGGATCATTTACAATAACTGACCGTTTATTAATAAGCATTGTCCCATAAAATAAATAAATCATAAGGCTATCAACTGATGATTTTTTTTAATCTTAATAATTATGCAATGTGAGGGTGGCGCAGTAGGTAGTGCTGTCGCCTCACAGCAAGAAGGTCGCTCGTTCGAGCCTCTGCTGGGTCAGTTGGAGTTTCTTTGTGGAGTTTGCATGTTCTCCCTGAGTTTGCGTGGGTTTCCTCCGGGTGCTCCAGTTTCCCACACAGTCCAAAGACATGTGGTACAGGTAAATTGGGTAGGCTAAATTGTTTGTAGTGTATGAGTGTGGAAAAGGATACAGGTACTTGACTGGCCTGTCTGCAGTCCCAACCTGTCTTGCCTATAATGGCAATGTTTTGTTTTAGTGTTTTCCCCAGAATATTTAATTTTGATAAATTATTATATTGATATATTTAGATTTATTGCAGCTCCAAGACTGCAAAAATAAGACTTGCAAAGTAAAGAAATTCATACTGGCTTGAAATGACAAATTGGTGAGCACACTGAAATAAATTGTCTGCAAAACTGTTGCAAACAATTTATTTGTGTTAAATTTAAACAAATAAATTAAATTTAATAAAATTCTACTTAATTTGTTTGTTTAAATTCAGCCCAAATAAACTGTTTACAGCCACTTAACGTAAATAAATTTAGTAAATCCAAGGAATCATCTCCGAATGATTTTTTTCAGTGCATATATAGTACAATCACTTTATTGTAATCATTCATTCATTTTCTTTTCGGCTTAGTCCCTTTATTAATCTGGCCTCGCCACAGCAGAATGAACCACCAACTTATCCAGCATATGTTTTACACAGCGAATGTCCTTCCAGCTGCAACTTATCACTGGGAAAACTTTATTTTATGTTACTATTAATTTGATTACATACACCGTTTTGTGTATGACAAAATGATTATGTCAGTAATAAATACAGAAAGGTTCCATTTTAAACTTTTATTGGTCTAACACAATGACATGATGCTATTTCATAGGTCAGCATTTACCACGCTTGAAATTTGCAATGCAGTGACAGGCGAAGCGTGTATTTCCAGTGTTTTTCATTCCAATGCGTATGAATAGAAGTAGATGGGGCAAAAACTGCAGAGGGACTGCGGCATAAGGAAACACTGAGAACACAAACAAGACACTTGAAATAAATGTCCATACTAAACACTGAGGGAAAACATATAACAACAACACAAGCAACACACAACAGGGTGATACAACGATCCTGGGAGCTTGGGCGACGTCTGTAGCACTCGGAGCCAGACTGGGAGAAAAGCTCACAAAAAAAATTGTTGAGGGCATAGACTATATTTGTCTTTATATATAAAACGCATCATATAGGTTTGACGTGAAAATATTTAAACTTATAATAAAGTAATTTGTCAACATATAATAGAAGTTTGATATGAACAAAAAACATTGAAAAAGACAACAATATAAAGATGCTAAGTAAATCACTCAAAATAATAGCGAACATGTTTTCATTCCGCATACTATATATTAAGCTGTAAAAGTTAATATAGCAGTCAAATCTATTTGCTCTGAAGTTATAGTTACAGATAATTGCAAGCAAATATTGCCTTTAGGTACACCCAAAAAATAACACAGTAGACCAATATACAATGTACTAACTGTATAAATAAAATTCATGTTTGCAAACTAAACAATTAGATTCTCACCAAGACATCCTCTGCTTGGCACAGATAGAGTGATACATGAGTAAAGAGGCTGAAACAGTACTGATACTAGTAGAATTTGACATGGCTGCAAGCCAATCACATTTAAGAACCAAAAAGAACTGTTGTATAAATACTGTTGTATACACTTCTGCACTCAACTTTTCTTTTACTAACTGAAATCATAAACTATATACACAAAGATGGTTCATTCACATTATTAAGAAGGGGAAAAGGTGTGATGGTCAATAGGGCCGCCACAACAAAGAAAATCCCAAAGGGTTTCAAGGGACTTCACATCAATCTCTCATTGCAAACTAATGGTAAGAGGGCCGTGGTTAAGGTTATTGATATAGGCCAGTTACAGTACAGTTGCAGTATACAGTTGATATGGAAGCCCTAGGTTGATGTCAACAGAAGCACACCACTCCAAATGCAGAAAAAAATGGCCAGACTTTGATTGAAGATTACCAAAATAAACTTATTTTTTTGTAGATTATCTTGCATGGATTAATTATTCACTTTAAGAATAACAATGTGAGTTACACTTTTATACTACAAAATAGCAGAGAATATTGCCTAATTATGCAATTCGGGATGTACTTATAAGCATACGTAAATGTCTAGTAAAATTTGAGTATCATTAAATTAACTTCACCAAGCTAAATTTTTGAAGTAAAATATAATTGATTTCATTATTAGATAAAACCTCATGCATTGGTACCTTTTACAGAAACAAAGAGCCATAAAAAATGACAAAACATGTGGCCTATGTGTAGATGAATTTGGGCATTGTAAATCTTTATTTATTTTTATTATTACCAGTAGCATAGAGTAGTTTCAATCATAGTCAAACACACAAAAAAGTGTTCAATCCATTGACCGCCCTAATTAAAAAATGAATGACACATAGCCTTTTAATATAACGTGTAATATAAAATGCATTAAAATCATTAACTTTATTTAAAATGCAAACATAAGCACGATAGAACATAAGTACTGCTGCACAAAATATACAATGGAAATCCCAGTGAGCAATGACGGTGTGATTTCTGTTGTAAATGCCAGGCTGCAGATCCTTGCTCTTAGATGTCAATCATTATCATGCAAAGGGGATTTCAAGGTACGCAACAGCAGTTCTTTTTATCTGAACGTGGTTTCCCAAGAGAACTGAGAATCTGTGGCTCATCATGTTTTAAAAAAAATGACTTACAGACACACTTATCTCTCAATGAATCATGTTTTCTTTTTTGCAGCTCTACAAATGGGCAACCTTGCTAAAAAGGTGCGTAAAGCAAGATAATAACAGAACAAAAGACCAGTGGAAATGCTGTATGCCACCTTCTTGAGTAGAAGCACTAAATATGCAGATGTGAGCATAATAACTTGTACAGACTATCAGCGCAGATCTAAAGCTAACACTAACAGTGTCTAATACATACATGGTCCTTCATATTCTGTTCATTGTAGCACAGGTAAAAAAAAATAAACTCATCAAAACAATGTTTGGATCTTTAGTGAATCAGTAAATTCGACAGCATTAATTAAATTCAATTATAACATTTAAAAGCGTTCAATGCACAGACAAACATCATATAAATGGTATCTGTTCAATCTTAAGTTTGTCAGTATTGTCTACATCACACATCAGTTATGTATATTGTATGAGATTCCTAAAGCAGCATTTATAGGCTTACACACATGCTACATATCGTTAAACTTCATAACTTCTGAATTCTAGCAATATTCTTCAAGCATTAGTCCTTCTTCATACAAACGTATCACAGAGTGTTTCTTCGTTTCCAGTTTTAATGTGTTTCAAATGAATTGTAAGAGTAGCTTCTGCACACTTTGGGCCACACTGAGGACACTGAAATAGAAAAGGATGCCCAGCTCTACAGGAAGTGATAAACTTTCACATAGCCAGGATGTTGTTCAGCCTTTATCTTGATTTCTTTGTCATGTCTAATAGCTGAAAGATAAAAACAAAAAGTGTGTAGATTAGACCGCATGCATGTTTATTGTATATATCTGTTAAAAATAAAGAGGACAATATAGGCTGGCTATATATGACAATTGTGGCTAATATTAAACATTGGAAATTAAACATTAAAGGGCACCTATTTTACCCCTTTTTTAAGATGTAATATTAATATGGTTCTTCTGTGAGTGCCAGTTTAGGTTCAGTTCAAAACACAATTCAGATTTTTTTATGATGATGTGTTAAAAAGTGCCATTTTGGGGGCGTGTACACAGTTTGCTGTTTTAGGGGCATGTTGCTTCACATGAAAATTAGTTTCAACTTTCCGCCCAACTTAACAAGGGGGCGGAGCCAAGAGCTCCCCCGCTTTGTGCATTGCAATAGACAGGCAGACAGAGAGAAGCAACATGAGTGAGAGTACCAGCCAGCTGTACATGTACGACTCAGACACAAACCAAGCAGAGAGTACAAAATCATTTGTGTCTTTGTAGAGTTTTACAGCCAACTGTGTGCTAGTTTAAAGCTCCGAGCTTGTAGCCTACACCGAGACTAATAAAGCACACTGAATTAACTTTGACTGAAGGGCATCACACACCGGATGCACCGTGACACGGCGCGCACATGACAGTTGAATGTATCGCACACTTGCAGCGTCGGTGTGTCACCTGTTAGAAACTTATGTTTAGAATTCAAAAAAGCATGCCGCTGCGTGGCGCGACGCTGCGTGTCGCCGAGCGGCGCTTCTGGTGTACGACCTGCTTGAGGCTATAACTAAAGGGCGTCATACACTGGACGCGCCGCTCAGAGCCATGACGCAGCGCACATTCGCATGTTATTTAAAATGAAACTATTCAGATAACGCTCTGTGGCGCAGCAGAAATATGAACAGTGTCCTGGGCAGGGCCAGCGCGTCCATAGAGGCGACCTAGACGGCAGAATAGTGAGCAAACCCCCCAGTCCTCACTTTTATCCGCGACAACGCGAAATGCATGGCGCTGTGCGTCGTTAGTTCGTTATTTCCAATGGAGAGACGAGCATGTGAGGCAGCGCGCTCGCACTTTCCAGCTGCACCTAGTTAAGATGACAGGGAGCTTCTGTGACCGCGGGAAATGCAAACGGCTGAAGTTTAAGGAAGACACAATGAAAAGTACACATTTATGAAAACACACCAAAACTTACAAACACTGGCGGCAAGGAGAGCAATAACGTGGTGAATGTTGAGCCCAATGAGCCTTACATCTAAAAATAGAGCAAGGGTGTTTCTTTGGTGACGTCGCTTTGACTTACACGCTGAAAATGGTGGACTTGAAACAACATACTGAGGAGATGGTAATGGCCACCTGTCAATCAATATTGGTGGGCGGGGGGACCGCACTCCTACGTTAAGTTGCGGTCGATCTCAAAACCGCTCCAATTGGTCCACCGTTTTTATGTTGTTAAATTGAAAAAAAAGCACTGAGTGTGTTTATATCACCCCAATATGACGGTCTATACACTATACCTACACATATGTCTGTCCAAACAGCTTGAAAAGTAGATTTTTCACCATAGGTGCCCTTTAAAATTGTCAACGTATAGGTCTAAAAATTGCAACATAGTTTTATTCTGAAAACGTAGCCCTATATACATTTTCTGGAGATCGCGAATTATGTAGCCAGAAGTACGTATGGCTGCATTTCGTCTTTAAAACGAATGCTACAGGGAGGTACAACGCAGTTCCTTTTTACGCTTACCGGCTTTCCTGCTGTTACCAGTTTGTCCGGTAGCTTGCCATGTATGTCGGCAGACTTGAGACGCCAAAAGGAGTTGACCACAATGACGGGGTTTGAGTCTGGCGAAGAACGATTCCAGAAAGCCGGTAAGATAGAAATAAAATAAACAAGTAAATAACAGGGTGAGAATGTGGTAAAATCTGAAAACGTAGTAAAAATCAGGCGAGGGCTTTTCTTTTTCTGGATTGCTTTTTAAAACTTAACTTAAAGTTGGGTTTAAGGAAGTGGGGGGGCGGGTCAATCTTTGTTTTTGAAAACACTATTAGTTGGGTTTAGGGGAAGGGGTGGGCTCTGGTCAATCGGTGCTTTTGAAAACACTATTGGTTGGGTTTAGGGAAGATGAAGGGTGGGTTTAGTTGATCGGTCAGTCAGTCAGTCATTCAGACAGTTGATAGCAGCCTCTGATGGATTTACGCAAGATCAGCAGACAGGAATGGCACTCGCGAGTGAAATTTAAGATCTGAAAAAGTGTACACAGTGGCCTCTGGTAAATTTGCAAAAACAAAAACTGCAAAAAACATAGCTCCTGGGCATATTTGGTGCTCTCCAGAAATGTATATAGAGGTACATTTTCAGAATGAGCCTGGGTTGAAAAATTGGCCAATATTGGCACACATTAAAATAATTACTAAAGGTGTGATATTTCTAAGTGTTTCGTTAACCTACTTTAAAATCCTGTGTAATTTATTAGTGGATGAGCGTGAATGCAAATGTGATATTGATTTTGTTGATTAGTTCAACGAAAAACAAGATAATTGTTACATCTGTGATGGGATTTAATGAAATGGAGATCCAAATGCAGTCCAGAGGGTTTATTGTGAAATGCAGAAAATCAAGAATGAGTATGTTAACATGGACACCAATAATCCGATTTTAAAATAATTAAGACAATACTCTGATTAAAAGTCTACCAAGTAAACTGCGATTTTTGATTAATTTAATTTGATTAAGGTCATAATCAAACTAAACAAAAATCTGATTAAAACATGTGGAGTATGCCGATTTTAGGTGCATTATTGAAGTGCAGTACAGACATGTAAACACCGCAATTAAACTATGACTGTCATGTAGAATTTTTGCCGCATTTTGCGACAGGATAGTCTATTCACACGGCTGTTTGACACTATTCTCTGCACCTACCGAAACAGTAAAGGACCCCAGACACCTGCATTGTGAAATGTGGAGTTTTTTTCTCTCATATCACAGTGGTGTCAAATTCAATTAAAACTACACTCTTCCAGCAGTTCATACACGCATGCAATAAGTCTTTTGTCACGGGGACATGCATAAAATGTTCCTGAATGAAAATGAAACTGCAGTTAAAGTCGACAAAGTAAAATTAAAACACCCAAAATTACATGAAACTCCAGAGAAAATGTGGATAGCATGGTGACTTGCTGACCTTGATCTATCTATGTGCTATAACATGTAAAATGGGATCATGAAAAGAACATTCAAAAAGCAACTCATGTGAACACCTTAATAATATTATTTTCTTATTCAGAATAAGGCAAATAATTGGATTACTGATGTGCATGTAAACGTAGCCAGTGACAAAAGAGTAAATAAACATAACATACAAAAACAAGCTAAAGGATAACATAACCAAACCTGGGCACACACAGACATCACGGGGGTAACTAAGGCCCTGTTTACACTAATGCGTTTTCGTTTTAAAGAGCAAAAGTTTTGCTACGGTTACGCCATCCGTCCACACTACGCCTGAGTTTTCGAGCCCCAAAAACGGAGCGTTTTGAAAATGCTAGAGAGGTCGTTTTCATTCTAAAACACTGCTGCTCCGTCTCAGTGTGGATGGGGGGAAAACGGAGACATCTGAAAACAGAGGCGTGGCTGCAGACATTGGCTACCTGATTGGGGCTTTTGGATCATTGCTTATCCTTCCCTTATTTGTCAAGCCCCTATCACATGACTATAACGCTACTGGATAATGGCAGATCAGCCTTCACTGTAAACAACAACAGGGACACAAAAATGGGAGAGTTGTTTGCACTATTGTCCGTTTTAGGCGCCATTGTGCAGTTAAACTCTGCAGCTGCATATATTCGCAAAAGGCAAGCTATTGTTCGAGCACTCGCTAATCGCTTGCGTTTATCGTTCAACCAGTGTTTGTTGACTAACAATAACCAAATGCCAAGCGAGACAAATGCTTCCTGTTTATACTTAATGGCGCATGCCCAGAGTGTGCGAATGGTCACGTGATATACGTTTTTGGTGGAGTAGTGTGGACGGAGATAAGTTTAGAAATGCTAGATGAAATGCTAGTGTGGACGTGGATCGCTTTTGATCTAAAACGCCATTTCAAAACGAAAACGCATTAGTGTAAACGGGGCCTATGAAAACTACTGACTGTGAAGGACTAACAGAACCGGGTATACAGTAAATACACAAAGAAACAATTAACTAAATAAGCTGATGAGGAAGTGAAGACTGTTGATAACCAAGACAACCAATAAAGAAGCCAGGACATAAAAAGGGTGTGACATGTATAAACCAAATTAAAACAAAAACACAGACAGGGTTACAATAATGTTGAGTAAGTTACAATCTAAACACAATATTGTTGTTTATATACAAAAATAACTCAAACAACTCATTTGTGTGACAAAGCTGCTTTGCTCCACAATACAACTCCCTTACTGTTCTAAATGCACTGTAAGCCACGACTTTATGCCACAGAGTGCTTTTAGAAAACATTTTGGGTAACACTTTACAATAACAGTACATGAATAATGATGTGTGGCTATGTAAACTAAACATTACTTTATGAACTAATGATGAGTTAATGCATGTGCTAATCATGAACTAACTTTAACTACAACATGAGTCATAAGAGTTCATGTGTGAATAAGGGTTTCCTTAGCTACTAGTTAGTACATGCTTGTTTGTTAATTAATGTATTAATTACCACATTAGTTTATGCCTAATTTAACAATCATGAACTCATGATATGTTAATGTATAATTATATTATATATTTACTTGGAGGGACACATCATCATTAACCCATTTTTAACTACTCATGAACTGCTTATGCACATCCGTCTAGTGCGTTTACACTGAATAACAATAGAAAAGTTTTTTGTCAATGTCAACAGTTTAAACACAGGAGTTGATGAGTAGTTGAGAATGAGTTAATGATGCTGTGCCGCTCCAAGTAAAGTCATGACATAATTATACATTAACAGCCAGGGGCGTCGCTAGACCCCATTTACTGGGGCACGTGCCCCAGTAAAAATCGCCAGTGCCCCAGTAAATGCTTTGAGATTTGATTTACTTCATATGCAAAGTGTATTAATTTAGAGTCGTAATTCAGAAATAAAGACGTTATTCTCTATGTGCAACCGAACCAACGCTGGTGAAAGCAATGTAGTTTAAT
>CAIGQZ010001336.1:29045699-29065972 GCA_903798205.1 Danio tinwini
ATAAATAGGGGGGCTAATAATTCTGACCTCAACTGTACATTGAGATTTTTTTCATGGAACACAAATGCTAAACATGTATTATTTTATGTGGAATATTATTTATCAACCTTCAAAAATGAAACAAACTAAATAGCTTTATTAAGCAACATTTAGGATATTTCATTGTAATATTAGAACATTGAAATATCTAGAAAATACTAGAAAAAGTAGTTTTTACCCAATTATGCTCCTTTCTGCAGATAAACAATGATTTTGAAGTGTTTCAGTCAGGTTTCAGGCCTCATCACAGTACAGAAACCGCATTAGTAAAATAACCAACGATTTACTCTTAGCTGCTGACCAAGGGTGCATCTCACTATTAGTTTTACTCTATCTTAGTGCCGCATTTGACACCATCGACCACAATATTCTCATAGACCGTTTATATTGTACAGGTGTCCAAGGACAGGCTCTTCAATGGTTTAAGTCATACTTAGCTGACCGCTACCAGTTTGTGAATATTAATGGAGAGCTGTCACAAGTTAGGCCCGTAAAGTATGGGGTGCCTCAAGGATTAGTTTTAGGCCCTTTGCTGTTTACAATATACATGCTACCCCTGGGTGACATTATTAGAAGACACAGGATCAGCTTTCACTGCTATGCAGATGATACTCAATTATAAACCGGATGAGATGTCTGAACTGTCTAAGCTAACTGAGTGTATTAAAGATGCTAAAGACTGGATGACCAACAATTTTCTTCTCTTAAACTCAGACAAAACAGAATTATTACTTATCGGGCCTAAATCCTGTACACAGCAGTTCTCACAACTCGACCTGCAATTAGAGGGATACAAAGTTAGAGTTAGCTATACTATAAAAGATCTGGGTGTCATATTAGACAGCAATTTAACTTTTGAAAATCTTATATCCCATGTCACAAAAACTGCCTTCTTTCATATGAGAAATATTGCTAAGTTACGAAGTATGCTATCCATTTCAGATGCAAAAAAGCTAGTCCATGCTTTTATGACTTCTAGGCTGGATTACTGTAATGCTCTGTTTGCTGGTTCCAGCATCCTCTATTAACAAACTTCAGCGAGTACAAAATGCAGCTGCCAGAGTTCTTACCAGGTATAGAAAATATGATCATATCACCCTAATTTTATGCTCCTTACACTGGCTGCCTGTTAAGTTTCGTATTGAATATAAAATATTGCTCACCTATAAAGCTTTAAATAATCTAGCTCCTGTTTATCTAACCAACCTTCTGTCTCGCTACAATCCAACCCGCTCTTTAAGATCTCAAAACTCAGGGCTTCTGGTAGTACCTAGAATAGCAAAGTAGGGTAAAGGAGGTCGAGCCTTCTCATTTATGGCCCCTAAACTCTGGAATAGCCTTGATAATGTCCGAGGCTCAGACACACTCTCACAGTTCAAAATTAGTAAATGATCTTTTTAGCAAAGCATACACTCAGTGCATCACTTAGCAGTATGACGCATGATTGTGCCCGACGCAGGTTTTTGCATCTCGTTTATATACACTATGAACAGCAGCTAAGCTAATTATTCTCTTTATTCTCTATTTCCACCTGGGGGTACTCATCCCGAGGCCCTCAGACTATGCAGCGCCACTGATGCGATCCAAGACCAGCAACGAGATGATCCCGAGGTTTTCACAATCCTGTACCAGGCTGCATCCTGAGCAGCTGCTGTAGTGGTCATGGAGGAGTGGAGAGCACGAGACTGATTCCTGTGATGCTCCAAGGACAGACGAGTCTTCACTGAGGTCCAGCATTCTCCAGCTTACGGCGCCTAGACTGCAGCTCTGCACAAGACGTTTGGCCATAGGACAAATGGTCGTGCCCAACTAATCCTGGTTTCTCTCGAGGTTTTTTAAATTCTTCACTTTCGCCAATTGGTGAAGTTTTTTCCTCGCCGCTGTTACCACTGGCTTGCATGGTTCGGGATCTGTAGAGCTGCGCATCGATGGAATTGCTCTTCAGTGTTTGGACTCTCAGTAGTGATTATTAATCCACACTGACCTGAGCTAAACTGAACTGAACTTAAACTCTGAAAATCAAACTGACACTGTTTCAATTTACTATACTATTTTTTTTCTCTAATTTTTCGATTTCTCACTGTTTTTTGGCATTCTAATGTAAAACTACTGACACCTAAGAGTGTTGAACGTCAGAAAATAATGCTCTTTTACATTCAAAAACACACACACATAGGTTTTAGCATGTCATACCAGATTTGGATTTAAGCATGATCCTCACAGTGTGACCATCATTAATGACTTCACAGTCCCGGCAGACCACATAGTTTGGGTTGAGCCCCACCTCCAGCAGCCGCGGGTCATAGCGAGCCTCACGTGAGTTGAGGTTTATGGGGGACTGGTACTCTCCATTGGCCTCAGGAAACAGAAGACCCCATTCAACACCTAGATTCATTCACAAAACCCAAAAACAGTGATTCAATCAGCCCTTCAATGATGATGATAATATTTGATTCAGATGCAGTAATCTAAGAATGTTTATCTTGCTTGTAAACGTATGATAAGAGTGTCCTTGCTGTGCTGCTCAACCTTGAATCTAATCTTTGAATAGCGATACTGTGTGTCGATTCAGTTATGTGTAGCTTTATGAAATATCTGGTGTTTCAAACAGTGGTTCATTTTTACGTCCCAGTGTTGAAACTAAAAGCAGGCTGCCAGAGCTCCAGTGCCTCAAAGTCATTACTGAGGGCTCCAGCAGGAATAGCAGACACAGGGGGATACAGGATGTGCTCTTTTTTTTTTTCTTCACTGCTTTTCTTTTCTCTCCATCTATATGTATTTCACTGTCTTCCTGTCCTCGCATATGTGTGCATTATTAACTGAAAACTCACTATGTGAAGAAAACTTTACAGAACTATCAATACTAGAAGAATACATGCGGCTCAAAAAAATGTTGGACTTAAAACAAGGGCTTTAACTTTTTTTCATTTAATTGAATGAACTCATTGATGCTGTTTGGAAAATAGAATGACATGAAGCTATGTATTCAGATCACTTTACTTTAGATTTACATCTATTGTTTTAAGTTTTTAAATTAAAACAATTGGAAGATGCGTATTTCTGGAGGGAAATCTAAAAGTAGTGAATTTATGGTGGTTCATTCTACTGTGATGTCCAATGATGAAGAAGGGAAAGCATAAGTTATGATTATTTTTTTATTTCACCTCTTTAATTCACATCTGTAATAATCTTCCAAGTGACATCTTTAAAAAAAAGACCTAACAAAAATCTGTGCTCTAATGTATAAAGCAATATTTACAACAGTCTGTTTTAATTTTCAGATCTGCTCAAAACTGGTTAATATTATACTAAACGGATTACAGAATAACAACAGAATAAATATAATTGATACAATTCATTCAAAAACGCTATAAAATTATAATACTAACATATATTTAAATACAGTAAACTGTTATATGTGCACTAAATCTGTGCACTAAATTATTCAACATTTACGTTTTATTTTTCAGATCTATGCTCAGATAATGGCTAATATTATATAAATAGATAACGGAATAACTACAGAATAAATATAATTGATAAAATGAATAAAAATGCTATAAAATAATAACATAAATATAAATACAGTAAACTAAATCTGTGCACTAAAGTATTCAACAATTACAAGTTTTATTTTTTAGATCTATGCTCAGAAAGTGTTTAATATTATATAAATGGATTGCACACTGTAAAAAATATATTTTTGAGTGCAGAATAACTACAGAATAAATATAATTGATCAAATTAAAAAATATGCTAAAATATAATAATCAGATAAATTTAAATTTAACAAACTGTTATATGTGCACTAAAAACAGTAAACTAAATATGTGCACTAAAGTATTCAACATTTATACCAGTTTAAGTGGTAATGCTCAGGTAATAATATTATATAAATGAATAACGGAATGAATAAATATAATTGATAAAATTGCTAAAAATGCTATAAAATAATAATAATAATAATAATAACATAAATTCAAATACAGTAAACTGTAAAACAAATCTTGCTTCACTAATTTTAGTTGAAATTTAAAATTAGTCCTTCTCCCTGCAGCAGCTCCACAGCAAACCAAAAGAAAGTTCAGCAACTCACTCTCTCAGCCACCACAACCCGCATTTATAGTCATTACTTTATATTTTTATTATATATTATATATTTTTTTTATGTACAATAGTTTCACTTAAATAAACTTCTTTTTTTGACGACTACACAAACAGCAACAGAGTTAATCTGGTTACCAAATTTGTAACTATGAAAAGAAGAAAAAAATGTCCTTTTTAACATAATAACTGCTTATTAATTAAAATGACCATTAGTGTTACCTAATTTGCTTTGTGTATTTAACGATTCAGCAGTGTAAGGTCTCAACCACTTATACTTCTTTTCGTTTAAGCCAAACTGAGACAGGTTTGTTTATAGACTAATTCCTGACCATGGGTGTAACAATAAAGTTTCATATTTCACAGAGAGCAGAATTAGCAACTGATTCTCTCACAGAGTCCTTACCTTCTTCATATCCCCAGTCCAGCTCATCCTTTCCAGGGTAATTACCGCTCTCTTCAATAACATTATCAGCCATGGCAACTCAATCTTTTCTCCACGGCTCACGTTCTGTCCAGATGTCAAAAACTAATTCTTTCTGACCCTTCCTCCTCGTTTGCTCACCTCCCACCCATAAAACATGAAGAAACTGATGTATCACAATACAAATGGAAGTGATTGATCTCAATAGCTTCAAAGGCACACCAACCACGCTGACTCAGGACAGAAACTAATAGTCATTCCATTGAAAATGATGAATTCTCCTCTCCTCTTGTCTAAGTGAAGAGCTCTCTGTCCTCCTCCCTGCAGCAGCTCCACAGCAAACCAAAAGTAAGTTCAGCAACTCACTCTCTCAGCCACCACAACCCACATGCTCCCACATGAGCCGTCTGATTGGCTGCTCTTTAGCCTCTGATGTAGCACCATAGAAACAGTTGTGGTTTGCAGTCTGGCCACGGGACGAGCAGTGCAAACGGGCCAGGAATGCAGTGATGTTGCTTTTGGAAAGATCCTCCCACAATGGAGGAAGTGGGTGTGGTTTAAAAAACACCCACCGGGGAATGGGTGAAGAAGGAGAGAAGGTCTGTTATTGTTTGCTTTGCACATTTACTGATAGGGTTTTGGAGGTAAGGATGCGAGGGGCCCACGCGGTGGCTGATGGTCATTGTGTTGTTCTAATGTGTTCTGTATTGGGTTGGAGTGAAAAGAGTTGGCTGAAGGTTTCTTGACTGACTTTAATCAGAGCTTTGATGGCCTTGTTGTTTGTGGGTGCAGTTAAATCTTATCAGTGTTAGTTCAACAGTGCTAAAAGTTGTTTTATATCAGCTGGATACCAGTATCTTTTGATATCAAGAACAATTTGAACTTCTGTTTGATGGATGCAGGAAAGTCTGTGGAAGCTTGCTTGGGTCACCCAATAAAATAAAAACATAAAGATAAAAATACCCAAGTATAAACTCAGAATTGCTAATAACAAAGTTAAAGATTTGAGGGGATAAGACAAAGTTGCAATTCTGAAAGGGGAAAGTCAGATTTGTGGGGGGGAAATTGCTTTCTGTGCCACAATTCTGACAATTTTCTCACAACCCTGAGTTTCTCTGCCAAATGTAAACTAAGCTACCATTTCACAGTTGTGAGAAAAAATGTCAAAATTGCCCAATTTAAACAAAAAAAAAGGTCAGTATTGTGGGAACAACGTGAAAACTGTCTAAAAAATTACAATTGTGGAACTTTGAGGGAAAAAGTCAATTACACTGATTTAACTCATACATTATAAAGTTAAAGTGATAGTTTAAATTAAAACTCACTCACTATTTAGTCACTCTCAAGTGGGTTCAAACCTTTACGAGTTTCTTTGTTCTGTTGAACAAAAAAAAAATTATATTTTGAAGATGAAAACCTGTGACCACTGACTGCCATAGTAAGAAAAACAAATACTATGAAAGTCAATGATTACAGGTTTCTAGCTTTCTTCAAAATATCTTCTTTTGTGCTTAAAAAAAAAGAAACTCATAAAGGTTTGAAAGAAATAAGTGTGTAAATGATGACAGAATGATCTTTTTTTTTAGAGAACCATCTCTCAGTGAGACGTGTCAGAATTCAGAAGAAGTCAGAAGAAAAGAAGCTCAGTATTATGAGGGGAAAAAGTCTAGGAAAGATTCTGACAAAAACAAAACATAACTGATAAAAGTTGTTGTTATGGGCAAATATTATAGGCAAATTTGCAAGAAAAAAAATAACTGAACTGAATTGTCAAATAAACCTAGAGAATAATGTTAGAGTTGGAAGAATTGGGATATAAACACAGAATTGCTAGAATGAGCCAGTATTCCAGTCAGTAATTTAAGTAAAAAACAAATTCCTTTTTTGTTTGTTTGTATATTCCATGTTGGAAATAAGCTTCAGCGAGAGTCTCATGAATGCACTGATTGTCCCAGATAAAAAAAAAAAAGTAACAACCAAAGGCGCTGAACTCGATTGCGCATTGCCATATATTCTATACTAAGAAACTAATTTGACCCTAATTGTCTAAAATTAAAGACAGCACATTACACAAAAGACCAATCACTACCTAATTAAGTAAAAGTAGGTCGATTAAATCCCAAAAGCTCAAGAATATAACGAGAGTTGTCACATGACCTAAGCATCTTCTCTTTATTTTAATCAACATATTAGGAAATCTGAACTAGCATGCATCATAAACATGTATCAGACTGGTCTGCGTTGTCTAGTGTAATGATTTTAATTATTTAAATTATTTTGTTGAAATCTAAAGCTCTTGTATGAGCCAAGTCTCCCAAGTTCAGCAGATTACAGCACTGTCCTCTAGTGGACTATAAAAGACATCACAATGTACTCACAGTAAAACAATACACATGGTTCAATACAAATGTGTTCATTTTAACTTACCTTTCAACTTGCTTATGGAGTGGGGACAAATAAATCTACTGTATACTGTACCCATACAAATTAACAAACAAATAAATGCAAAAAAAAAAGATCTTTTAAAGGGGTAGTTCACCCAAAACTGAAAATTCTGTCATAATTGACTTATCCTTTATGTTACCTGTTTGAGTTTCTCTCTTCTATTGAACAAAAAAAAAAAGCATTTTAAAGAAAGCTGGAAACCTAGCTGTAACTAAAGACTAGTGTTTGCTAGGAACATTGAGAATGGGTAAATAGTAAAATAAAATGTCCCCGTAAATTATGCCTTTTGGTCTATTGGTCTCATTAGCTTGTTGCATATAATAAGATCAAAAATAGAGAATAAACTGTAATTTTCTACATTACTGCTTAATTCTGTTTGAATGGATAAGAGCCCCCCTGAAATCAATATTATTTTATAGGGTGTTATTATTGATATGACAGTCTAAAGGTTATCTACAAGCAGTGTTAATGGAGGCGAATTACAGTAATGCAAGTTACGTAATATTACTTTTCTAAGTAACGACCCAGATAGCAAAGAATTCTGGCCCAGATTTGGCATAAATCTGGCAAAGCAGGCATTTATCCAGCACTGGCATACAGCATGTGGGCCAAACATGGCCCTGGTTTGGCAGATGTGGCACCATCTTTAAAGTGGCACACAATACTTGGGCCAGATGTAAAATATAGTCTAATTATTGATATGTGGGCCATGTAAGTTTGGCCTGTCTTGACCCACATTTAAGATACATTCTACCAGTCAGGCTGCTTCGATAAAAAAGCACGCTCATAGCATGCCTGAAGTGCAATGATTTATGGGTTTATCAATTTCATTGTAGTTGTGACACAACAACAAATATGGCCCATTTCAGGCTCAGTTATGGTTATTAACTTGGCTTAGACATGGTCCATATTTGGACCTTGTCTGAAAGCCAGACTTGGTCCAGTCATGTACCGTAATTCACTGCGGCATGTGGGTCAAGCAAAAGCTGATTGTGTGGGCCAGAGATATTTTGCTATGTGGAGAGTAAAGTAACGCATTACTTAAAAAAATTAAGTAATAATATTTGAGTTACGTTTTTAAAAATATAACCTGAGTTATACAGTACACCGAGAGAATTAATTTGCTTTTAAAAATAAATTGCTGAATTCATGTCTGGGCTCAGCAAGTTCTCAGAAGATAACATTATCCTAAATTATTAAGGTAAATAAAGTTTATACAGTGTGTTGTTAATTGCAGAAAAAAGATTTTAAAAAGAGTAACGCAAAAGTAACTCAAGTAACGTAACCATTACTTTTCATAAAAAGTAACTAAGTAATGCAAGTTACTTTTTTGGGGAGTAACTCAATATTGTAATGCATTACTTTCAGATGTAACTTTCCCCAATACTGTCTTTAAGTGTGCTCCAAGGCAAAGAGAAATTTTATAATTAAAAGATATATCCATATGCAGCTTCTCATTTCAGCAAACACAGATCAACAGGTTTTATGACATCAGAGTAGCTTCCCATGATATATTCTGACCAATCATGTCTCTCATGTTTAACACACCTGATTTAGATAACCAGCTTATTAGAAGAGCGCACCAAGAAAGAACAGGTGTTCAGATCAACATGTTCCCTATATGGAGTCACTGTCTTTTATCCCTTGCACACAATAAATTGGCTGAACTTTAAGTTGACTTCAATTTGTAATTTTGCACAGGACTGTTGCAGCGCCGTTAGACGAAACTTATTATAGAGGCGTGAAGGGTTACTTAACCGCAATTGTCACGCTTGATAACATCTCACAAGGTTACACTTTGAATTAAACCGAAAGAATGAAAAGAATGAAAGAATATCTGTGATGTCCACAAAATGTGCAGAGCAGTGGTACACCAGGACCGGGTTTGTACAGGAAACACAGGGCCCCATCATACACACTGCAAGTTACATTTACATTTACACTACATTTACATACCTTTCAATTATTGATGTTAATCTGGCACCTGTTGGTAAATTCCTGTAATGTCTGACAAACCATATGTAACTGACTTCCTGTTGTGTCTTCCTGTTTTCATTGAGATAGCGAGATTGCTAATAGTTTTAATGTGACCAAAACCCTTTAACAACAGGTTGTCCAGATAATGCCAAAAGGGATGACCATTTCAGCAAGGCAAGTTGGTCAATCTAAATGAGGGATTTCTAGAATCTTGGATCTTTACAATGTCACTAATTCATTGAACTCACACAAAAAGGCTGGTCGTCAATAAAAAAAAAATGCAGGGGAGGACAGAATCATTCAGAGAATCTCAGTGATCAATCGGTTCTACATTGAGCCTTTTATTCAGGTACATGGCAGAGTTAATACAAATGTTTATCAGAATCTCCTTCAGCAATATGGTAGTTCACTCTCTGAGTTCATCACTTAAGAGCCATTTACACTAGTGCTTTTTTCATTTTGTAATGCCTGGCATCCACACTACAAAGACTAGTGGTATTTGTGAAAGACTGTGATGTCAATGAGAGATTAGTGATGCCCTGTAAGAGACTACTGATGTCAGTAAGATTTTAGTGATGCCATGTGAGAGTCTATGCCCTTTGAGACACTATTGATGTCCTGTGAGAGACTAGTGATGTCCTGTGAGAGAAAAACAAACAAGTGATGAGAGACTAGTGATGTAAGTGAGAGACTAGTGATGTCTGTGAGAGACTACGTCAGTGAGAGTCCTGTGAGAGACTTTATGTGAGAGACTAGTGATGCCCTGAGAGACTCTCAGGAATATCTGTCTTATTTACATTACTCAGTGCATTTATCATATTTAGTTTTGTACACTATAGATTGAACAATCAGAGAAAGCCAGATCACAAAATAGATCTTCTTAATTGATGTAAACTGTTGTAACAGTAATGATAATTGTAACCTCAAATATCTTTGGTTATGTCTAAATATCAGCGACGTTCTTGCTGTGAGGCAACAGTGCTTACCACTGAGCCACCGTGCCGTCCATAACATGTTTTAATTGCATATATCTGAGTGCATTGCTACTGAAATAAATCTTTACTTTATTACTCAAATGGCCTCTCTGATATCAGGCTTGTCTGTCTGTAGCATAGGCCAGCTAGTAAAGTGCTGTGCAGGTAAACCTCACTCCTCTGACCTCTATATGTGCTGACAGATGCTAGAGGCCATGGTCTTTAGCCTCCTTGTTAAAGCAACCGACTCCGGTTGCCGGTTCGATCCCAGCTCAAAGCGGGTTGGGTGGTGTAGGACTGGTGGGTGTTACATCATGTCTCTTGAGCAACAAGACATGCTTGCATGCATCTTTTTAAGAAGATCTGCTAAGAAGACTAGTAAGGCGTACCTAATAAAGTGACCGGTAAGTGTATTATTTTTTTTGGCTACAATTATTTGATTCTTTTAAAGAAAAAAAAAAAAAAACTACAAACTGGAAAAAGAGTCCTGTTAGAGACCAGTGATGACCTGTGAGAGACTTGGGATGCCCTATGAAAGGCTTACTACTCATCTATGACTACTCTGACTTTCAGAAATTGTATTTGTAATCTTTTTTGTGATACAATTGCCATTTTTGTGATCACTGTGCTTTCCTCAAAATCAAAGATGTTTGTTGAATTGCTTTGGTTATTCTGAAAAACACTGTTTTATAGCATTGTGCAATTAAAAAGGTCCTTCACTTTTTAACATTGAAAAGTCAAGTGTTTAAAACTTTCTACTTTTGATCACTACAAATCTGTCCAGATTGGTATTCGTTTAAAATGACATTGATGACAAGAGGTTTGTATACACAAGTTGGCTGCCCCTTCACCCATGAAATGGCTCTGAGTTGCTCCAGGCCCATGCAGTTCTGCATCAGCACCAGGGCCCAGAGGAAAAAACTTAATCACAAATAGCACTATTGGCACTGGAGTACAGTTAAACATGCACTTTGACTTCTGTGTCTGTCTTAACAAGTACAACCATTTTATGTTTGATGGATAGGCATTGCTAACATTAGGCTTTAGTGGTAAACTGTAAAGTGATAGAAAGAAAACAACACGTTATTACTTATGTGATGAGATATGAGGATTTATGCTCTGCTATATAAATTCACATCTATCCATTCAGAAATGGAAAAAGAATAAAATCAGGGTTACTAAGAACTATTCTAGAGATGACATGGTCTCAATATTTATTGAAACTATGTCTAAAAAGGCCCCGGAGGAAGACCCAGAAGATGCTGAAAAATGGCTTGCCTTGGAGATTCCTAGGGAGGAGCTGAAGGAAGTGTATGAGAGAGGAGGAGTCTGGGGTTCCATGCTGAAACCGCTGCCCCTGGAACCCATAATTATTTTATGTAACAATATAAATGAGCTTTAAATTCATAAAGCTTTAATAAATTTGCATCTGAGTTTAGATTCAGCTTGAGCCTGTATAACTATTAAGTTTAAAAAAGTTACTTCAGAACTTTCATTTGCACTGATAAAGTAAATTGTTTTATTAGTTGTCATCTTTTCCTTTTACTTCATGAATGTGTTCAAATAACTAAATTGTACTTAATCCCTCACAAGATGTCAATCACAGTTTCAAAGCATGTGATTGGCTCTTTAATAATGATGGAGCCACCTTCTAACAGCTCCATGTGCATGCTTTTCCTGAACTCAGGATCAAAGCTTGAATTCACTTCCAATGGATTCTAAAGCTGCAGTCACACTGCACTTTTTGCCCTACAGACATGTTTTATCCCGCTGTACAACAGAATTGGTCATGCTCAAACCCAGTTTGACTGCGGCTTAAGTGTGTTGTAGCAGGGTTGGAATTAAACTCTGTAGGGCTCCAGTCATCCAGTAACTGAGTTTGACTCCCTAGATTAGAGCATAGGGATGAGCCCGTCTGAAATGAATGGAGTGTGGGACACCAAACAACTTCTCTGCTCAAAGCATCACGGCCCAAAGTGTCCATCAGTTTTATCCTTCAAAGGGGTCCTTTGAAGTAGCCAGTTTTGAGCACTTCCAATTTGGAAGGACACTATGGCAGCCATGATTTTTTTTTTCTGAAGTGCCCTTCGGAGGGTGATATAACCGTTTGGAATACACACAGAAAAGATTATCAGCATCATGGTACCAACCAAGCCTGACTGGATTGGTTTGCTTTTTTCAAAACAAAACTAATTCTGAGTTTGTTCATAATGACTGACAAGTGTAAATTGTGTACACTATGTGTACACTGTGGTCATAAAGGGATGGACATAGTCAGCAACAATACTTAGGTAGGCTGTGGCGTTGATACGATGTTCAATTGGTCCTAATAGGCCCAAAGTGGGCCAAAAATATCCCCCACACCACCACAACCAGCCTGAACAGTTGATACAAGGCAGGATAGATCCATGCTTTCATGATGTTGACGCCAAATTCTGACTCGGCCATCCGAATATTGCAGCAGAAATCGAGACTCATCAAACCAGGCGACGTTTTTCCAATCTTCTATTGTCCAATTTTGGTGAGCCTGTGGAACTGTAGTCTCAGCTGATAGTAGTGGCACCCGGTGTGGTCTTTTGCTGCTGTAGCCCATCTGCCTCATGGTTGGACATGTTGTGCATTCAGAGATGTTCTTCTGCATACCTCGGTTGTAATGAGTGGTTATTTGAGTTACTGTTGCCTTTCTATCAGGTCGAACCACTCTGACCTCTGGCATCAACAATTTGCGCCCATCTGGCATCATTTGCACCCACAGAACTGCCGCTCACTGTATATTTTCTGTTTTTCGGACCATTCTCTGTAAACCCTAGAGAAGGTTGTGTATGAAAATTCCAGTAGATCAGCAGTTTCTGAAATACTCAGACCAGCCCGTCTGGCACCAACAACCATGCAACGTTCAAAGTCACTTAAATCACCTGTCTTTCCCATTCTGATGAACGGTTTGAACTGCATCAGATCATCTTGACCATGTCTACATGCCTAAATGCATTGAGTTGCTGCCATGTGATTGGCTGATAAGAAATTTGCGTTAATGAGCAGTTGGACAGGTGTACCTAATAAAGTGGCCGGTGAGTGTTTGTTTGGGCACAAAAATATCTAAATAGTTACAAAACTCAGTCCACTCCAAGGGGAGACATTTGGTTTTGAAAAAAGTCTGTTTTCAGGAGCTACATCTACCAGTTCAATGGACTACAAGCACCCAGAGTATTAGGCCCAATCCCAATTCTATTTTTGTACCCCTACCCCTTCAAAGGACTTCAAAATTTACCCCTAAGAAATGGGACAGCACTACAGCACCTGCACACGTCATCATATGTCATCGCGATCTCATGCTTCATATGAGATCAGATGATCGCGACTGCTGTAGTTATTCCAGTTGTGTTATTTTTTGGCATTTATCTTCAGGAAATCACTGAAGGCATATAACATATTATCATAACGATCTAATAAGATCGCAACTATACTGCGCATTTACACCGTGGCCATATTCATCTATGTAAACACACAAAAACAACATTAACATTATAGCAGACACTGTAAAAGGCTTATTCTCAGCAACTAGACTTTTCTGACAGGGTTATGAATATATTATAACATGTGCTTGTTTGTTGTAAAACTCATAATAATGACAAAAAATGTTAATTTGTGGATGTCCTTACTTCTGGCTGCAGCTATCCTGCCGTTGTGGCTGGTGTATTCTGGGACATTTTTTTTACCCCTTGGTTTCGAGTGTGGTCATGAAAAATCTCAGTTTGAAGAGCTATATACCCCTTACCCTTAGCCCTACGCCTTCAAGCTAAAGAGAATTGACTCTTCACTAAGCCCCACCCTCCTTAGTTACTGTTGTTACGCCTGTCAATCTTCATGCCTGGCACATGTATTACAATATGTAATGGCCGTATCAGACATTCCCAGAGATATAAATAGTGATTTTTGGCGAACAGGTGAGATATCTGAGAAAGCCAGACAAAAGCACTGCAGTATGCATTGCAGGTGTATATTCACGACTTAATACGCAACCGATTAGCAAATAACTTAGGTTAGCCTAGCCACCTCCTCCGCTGACCATTCAACAGCTTAGTTCATGCACAGCTGGACTAGTGAAATTTAAAAATACTCAAATAATTGCAAATTAAACTGTGATTTTTCTTTTTTTTTGCCAAAAAGCCTGATAGACTAATGTTGTGGAATGAAATATAGCGTTACTAACCCACGAAGAAACATGCATGGACAGTGCTTCTACATAATTCATTCATAGAAAAGCAGCCAGAAAGGGGAAATTGATGGATTTGTGCCAAATATTAGCATCATTGACCCATAACAATGTACAGTACCTATAACTGTCAGTATGTTTGTGTGCTTTTAATAGTTTCTATTCTAATTTGCAGTTAAGTGGAAAAACATAAATAAATCTAAATGCAAATCAAAGTGTTAATAGCAGAAGTGAACAAATAGATTTTCTCTACCAGCAAATATTAATCCGACACCAAATATAAAAGCAGACACTAACCCGCTATAACGTCATCAAAAATGACAAACTCCAAAAGACAGATGAAAACATCGGTGAATTGTAGCTCTGACATGGCCATGAGAGTCATAAACTACTGAAAAACAGCTGCGGGTGAAGTATATTAATTGATCGCAAGTGCTTAGTTTGTGATCACATGTCTGTTTTGTTCTGTTAAATTGTAATTTCAAACATTCGTAGCTTGAAATAGACTGGATTGTGCTCACTCTTACAGCTATTGTGAGGGCTTAAACAGAGCAGTGCTCATAATATCAAGCGAGAAAAAAGGAAAAAGACAGCTGTGGACCATAACCTGTTTCGTATTTTTGTAGGAAACACAGTTTAGATCTTTTTAGGGTACGAAGTTATTGCCGTCTATCACTTAATGTGTCAGGAATATTGAAAACAAAACCAACTTAACTCCGCTCCTTTAGTGCCCCTCACTCTGCTTGATCCACGCTGACATTTCTCCCCCTGGGTTTTAGGTTTTGAAAATGGAAAAAAACTCCACTACCCTGTCCAAAGTTTTAGGATACCGGGTATCAGATTTGCACAATCCATATGCAGAAAGCTTTGGCTTGTTTCCCTCGCTCGAAAACTTGACAGACCTCCTGCGCGTAGCTACGGTTGCTAAGCCACGATTGGTGTGTGCCGTTTTTTGGGTGTGGCTTAGCGAAGGGTCAATTGTGACACCCCTACCCCTTCACGGGAACGCGCAAAACGAGGAGTAAGGGGAAGTGCCAAGGGGTAGAATTGGGATTGGGCCTTACTGTTGTCATTAAATTGGCCCACAAAAAATTGTAATGGTTGGGGGTGGTTAGAATCAAAACAACAATAACATCCCCACTGACATGCCTTGTAATGTCTGTGTGTGTAATCATGAGTGTAATGAATATAGCTTCTAGCCATTAAAAGGAGGCGGCGGAAATCTGATGAAAATTTCAACACTTTAATCAAGAAAATAAACAAAATAAACAAAACAAACAAGCGGCAACAGCCCCCTACGGACAGGACACAACAAGTCAACACCAGGCTCACGTCTGGTTCCATCTGGACTAAAAATCTGCCTCTGCACAAACAAACTGACAGCAGCTGACTGAAACAAGAGTGCAGATTCTGTGGCAGCATGGGAATATGTGTCTTTCCACATCTGCAGGTGGCAGTAGTCTGTTTTCTTGAGTTCCTCCGTGAGACTTGAGCCGGTATGGCAAACAGGTGACGCAACACTAGCGCCACCGCTCTCGACGCCATCTGAGGGCACTATTGTGAGAATACTCTTGACCAATAATATCAGCTAAAATTTATTATATTGTAAAATAGTTGAGATTCTGGTTCTTAAACATGTGTAAGAACCCGTATTTTGCTGTTTAAATGTAATTGTTTTTTAAGATTAGAGCTGTTGGATTTACGCTCATCAACTACTCACAAAACACCTGATAGAAAGTGTCTGTTTAACTGGGAGAGGAAGCTTCCTAAACAGTGTGAATACATCGTCAGATTAAGTGTAAAATTATTATTAATTATTAATAATTAACGGTTATTGTCTCCCACACCCAAACACCCACAACTATTTTTTGTTTTGCTTGAACATAAGTGTAGACAAATGTCTGCTACCCAAAACAAATGTTATATTATTGAAAACACTAATAACAGGTAACATGTGACTACGTTTACATGGACACCAATAATTCGATTTTAATGCGATTAAGACAATACTCTGATTAAGAGTCGACCATGTAAACGTTTTTTGATTAATTTAATCAGATTAAGGTCATAATCGAACTAAAGAGAAATCGAATTAAGACGTGGAGTATGCCGATTATAGTCGCATTACTGAAGTGCAGTACATGCATGTAAACACCTTAATTGAACTATTACCCTCATGTAGGACCTTAAGTCGCTTTTTGCGACAGGGTAGTCCACACGCACGCACGCACGCACGCACGCACACACACACACACACACACACACACACACACAAGCACGGCTGATTGACACTCTTTGCACCTACCGAGTCAGTGCAGACCACAGACCCCTGCATCGTGAAATGCGGAGGTTTTTTTTCTTCCATTCAGCATGCGGTATGAACTTCCATTAAAACAACTCTCCCAGCAGTTCATAGTTGCATCCAATATCTCGTTTGTCATGGTGGGCTTGCATGAAATGTTTGTGAATGAAAGTCAAAGTGCCAAACTGCAGTTAAAGTCGACAAATCAAAAATGAAACACCCGAAATTACATGAAACTCCGGAGAAAATGCGGATAGCCGGTGACGCAATGACGTTAATTGAATTATGTGCTATAACATGTAAAACGCGATCATGAAAGTAACACTCAAAAAGCAACTTGTGTAAACACCTTAGTCTTATTATTCTCTTAATTAGATTAAAGCAAATAATTCGATTACTGATGTCCATGTAAACGTAGTCATTGTGGCACAGTGGTAGCACTGTCGCCTCACAGCACAAAGGTCAGTGGTTCGAGTCCTGAATAGTATCTGGATGCAGCCTTTATAATGCAAGCTGAGATTGCATCACTCAGCGACGCAATGTCAGACACAATGCACTCAATGGAGTGAGTGATGTCACTGTGACGGGGAGGGTTAGGGGTGTGGTTAGGTGAGCGCATTAAAAAGCATTGGATGCAGCTCAGATTGCACTGCACCAGGTCTGCATCCATACTCCTCTCGGGCAAGTCGCCATTTCTGTGTGGAGTTTGCATGTTCTTGGTGTGTTGCATGGGTTTCTTCAGGAAGCTCCAGTTTCCCCCACAGTCCAAAGACATTCGTATAGGTGAATAAACTAAATTATTTGTAGTGGATGAGTGTGTGTGTTTCCCAATACTGGGTTGCAGCTGGAAGGGCATCCGCTGCATAAAACATTTTATTTTATTTATCCTTTATTTTACCAGGAATTTCTCATTGAGATATTTCTCAATATGATCGACATGCTAGAATAGTTGGCAGTTCATTCCGCTGTGGTAACCTCTGAAATAGAGACTAAGCCAAAGGAAAATAAATGAATGAAAAGACCAATAACAGACTTCACATGAAATGTGCATGAAAGATTGTTCTAGTACACCCCAAAAAACAGTACCAACCCTATAAAATAAGTAAAATAGGACCAGTTGAAAGCACCATTATGAACATATTAAGTTTAAGTAAAGGGATAGTTCACCCAAAAAGGAAAATTTACTCTCCATTTACTTGCGGTAAGCGGTTTCAAATGTGAATTTCCTATTTCTATTGAACTTAAACGATTTTGAAATAAAAAAAAACTTTAATGATTGGAAATACAAATAGGCTATACTATGAAAGTCGATGGTTACAGGATTCCAACATCTTTCAAAGTAACTTATCTTGTGTTGAACAGAAAAAAACTCTTTGTGGCATGTAAATGATGAGTAAATGATGACATAATTTTCTTTTTTTCAAAATTCAGTTTTGTTGGTTACAAACCCTGTTTCCTTAAAGTGGCTGATTATATTTGCTAGTTCTAACACTTACATGTGTGCTTCAATGTCTTCAATGATGCTGATCAATCTGGTGTAACGAATAGGCACTTAGTTCACTCACTGTGGCTTTTAAGATATCAGTAGAAGGTTTGAAACTTTTAGAATGCTATTAACTCCTTTAGAAGTGTCTAGAGGAAAATAAGTCCCCTCAAACATCACAACTAAAACCCAAATCGTCACTCTGCCCTCAGGACGAACATTGACCTGACACATCGCGGTGAGGTGAGCGAACTTCCGGTGAGGTCCAGCAGATCCTCTTCTGTTCTGCGTGCGTGGCGAAGGCGGGACGTGTGACGTAGGCCGGCTGGAGCTCGAGGTGTTTATTGTTCCTTCCCGTCGAAGAGAGAAAAGGGCTGGCTTAGCGGAGGCAATCTCGCACACACGCTTTCCCAGCGGTTTTAGCTTCACGGAGCCATTTTAGTAAGGCCAAAACAGGTTGATCCGGGAGCGGTTGGCCATGGCGTACGCGTATCTCTTCAAGTACATCATCATCGGAGACACGGGTAAGCAGCGGCCGAGACTCGCTTATTTCCGCAGTGTTGGACTCAATGACGTGGTTCAAGCAGAGGCGCGAGGGGTGGGAGAAACATCTGACAGCCTGTTTTTGTTTCTCCATCTGCCTCATTAGCTTCTGGGCTACGTTTTATCGCACACTTAACGTCAACCTCTAAGCGTGTGCTTCATGTCACGACAGCGGCGTGCAGTTAAAAGGCTGTCACGGTCTTTTGTTTTCCGCTGGGTGGGGGAGTTAGCAGACAGGCTAAACGCTGCTCATATCAGCTGTCCGCCTCGATAACGACAGCAGCATCTCTGCTTTCTGTTAGCATGACATGTTGAGCGAAAAAGCAACATGCTGTGTACCTGTCAGTGCGTCTGCTGGAGCGTTTGCTTGCTTTGCTTACATCTTTCTAGAGTCCAGCTAACCTAAAGGCCAAAGCAGCCTGGCTAGCTCTATAGCAAACATCGCTAGCAGCTATTTACTCTTTCTGAAAATGGCGTTGACTCCCCTGCGTTTTTTCTTTTTCAGAGCGTTTAATGAGCAATGACTACCATAAAAGAAATGTGCTAGGATCATTAATAAAAGTGACACGTTTATTAGTCAGGGCTATATAATGTCTGTGCATATTTGTGGCCTGCTAGTGTTCTCATCAGATTTCTGTCACTGTGTAGGCCTTTCATCAAGACATACGACAACAACAGTCAATGCATTTCTGCCTTTTATATAGGGTTTTCATCATTAAACAGATGATTGTGATTATTCCCATAAACATGTTTTTGGATTATAGCATAAATATTGCGGTAATTAGAAGTCCACGATTATTGGTATTGGATAGTTCCAGGTTATTTATTTTTGTTCATTTAATTAAGTGTAATGCACATTATTAATACACAAAACAAAATAACATGAACAAAAATGTGGCAGTTTAATACAAACTGCCTCATTTTTATTAGTAGTCCCTTTAGCTGGTATATTTAGCATGAAGCCAATTTAAAGTAACTATTAAATTTGCGTCTACTAGCATTTAAATTAAATATATGGTGTAATAATTTTGGTGGATTTAGTATATTATATTATTTAGTATAGTGGATTTAGTAATTTATTTGTTTTACTGACTCTGGAACTTAACCCACCCTTTAACCTAACCATTTAGCACTAAACCTGTCCTTAACTTAACCGTATCCCACCTGTATAGCAGCGAAGGTATTTTCCAATACAATATGATAGCAGTAAGTAGTACGTTGTACCTAATGATCAAATTTGATACAAGTTAAAGGCACTTTATAAAGTGGCACGTTTTCCAAAGTTCTTTTCCCCTCTATGAATTGTCCTAAAGTAATCTCATGCTTTTTTGCTACATTTATATAGTCGGAGTAAACTGATGACCGGATATTAAGGATTTTGTTGTTCTGAAACCCATAGCAACAAAATCAAGTGTAACTTCTTTTTTTTCTTTTTTTTTTTTTTTGGTGTTTTTAAATGTTCTTACCATCTTCTTGGGTTGAAACGTTTTGCTCTTTTGCCAATGAAACCATGTTTTCATTGGCAGGGTAACATGTACATTTTCTCCACTGACTGAGAAATGTCTTTCCTTCCTTGTGGAGATGTGGTTATGACTGAACCACCTAGTCTATTTAATTTACATGTCTTTAATTGTGATCTGTCACATTTTGTACACAATTCGTGTATATATACCTAGTTAACGTGATCCAATTTATCCAATCTGGCAATCATCATTTTGGCATTTGCTTGACACATCTACCTGCAGTTATTTAGAGCCGGAGGTTTCAGT
>CAIGQZ010001336.1:29094478-29137813 GCA_903798205.1 Danio tinwini
TGTGTGTGTGTGTGTGTGTGTGTGTGTGTGTGTGTGTGTGTGTGTGTTGGCTCTTTTGTTTGGAAGCAGAAGGAATGGGTGGGGGCTGGGATCAAAGGTTGGCAAAGAGTCAGTTACAACTGATTTAACTGCAAAAAAGCCCCAGTCTCACCACCCTTTAACTGCTCTTGTATCTCAAAAGCTCTGACTCAGTTGATAAAAATTTTATAAAGCATGCTTAAAGTGAACAAAATGGAAAAAGCTAACATAGGAAAGATATTTGTGTTAATTCTCTCTCTCTCTCTCGCCCTCTACAGGTCCTGTAACCTGACTTTGCCTGACGCTGCGTTCTCTGAGAGAATTAAGGAAATATGGAGTGACATGTTGCAGATTAGTTAGCGGATTAGCGGATTTGAGGACATCCACCTCTGTGTGAGCACACATTCCCTGTCCTGCTTCTAAAGCTTGGCTGCACAGCAGGAGCATTGCAGTCATGGCTGACCCAGGCATGATGAGCCTCTTCGGAGATGATGGGAATCTGTTCTCTGATGAGTTGGAGGGCCTAGGGGACTGTGGCTATCCCCAAGGTCAGGCAAATCCCATGAGTCAACAGATGCCCCATGAGCACCAAGGCTATGGACAGCTCCCTCCTTCTCTTCACCTCTCCTCACCTGCAGTCCCTGGACAGGCCAAGCTGGGCCACCATTTTGACCCCTTTAATCAGTACGAGCAGCCCAAGATGCATCCAATGGACCAGCAGGGGGGTCGGATGATGGGGAATGGACCAGTGAATGGCATGTCCTCCCCACATTCCCGATATCATGGTGCTCCGCCAGGTGCAGGAGGTGCTGCAGGGCATCATGTTTACCCAGGGGCGCAAGGAGATGGACGGAGCCAGTCATTCCCAGACAGCGGAAATACATGGGGTGCTCAACCGATGCAGGTGCCTGAACAAACTAGACCCCCCTTTCAACCACCACAAGCTTCGTCTCATCAGCATGGCCCTGCTGGACCTCAAGGACACGCCCACCAAATGGGCCCTTTTATTGGCCGTGGTGACTATGCCATACAGGGCCACAACCAGACCCAAACACCTCCCAGAATGAATCACTTTCCACAAGGCCTCCCTCAAGAAGCCAATCATTTTTTAGGTCATGTGGGTATGACTCAAAATCCTGGCATGTCGGGACCCCCCATGCGTCACCCAGCACAACCTCCTCAGCAGCATCAGCAGCCCAATCAGCAGTTTCTCCACAGGCCTGGCCAGGGTCCGGTTCATCCAGATTCTGTTGCAAGCCACAACCCCCAGTTCCCACAAAGCCCTTCACGACAACAGCAGCAGCAACAACAACAGCAACAGCAGCAGCAGCAAGTCATGGGTGGAAGACCCCACCAAAACATGGGATTTAACATGCACAACCAGCAAGTTCCTTCCAACACTGTAAACAGCTCAGGGCAATACCCTCCCTATCCTTCATATGGCAACCTTAATCAGGGATTAGCCAACACATCAGGGATGAGTCCCAACTTGAGCCTTACCACCAGCAGTAACAGCAACCCTAATGCTCCCGTGACCCAGGTGCAGCGCTACCCTGCTCCGACAGGGCCCCAGCGCTACCCTACACCTGGGGCTCAACAGGGACCATTGCACCAGCAGCCCATTCATGTGAACCAAATCAATACCCAGCCTATGCATCCAGCTCAGAACCAGGCTACAGCCCAGCAGAAGCTGCAGCAACATCTACCACCTCCACCTCAGGGATCATACCCCTCCCCTCCTTCCATGTCGCCCATGAGAAACCTAGCCACCCCTGCAGGCACTCCACCTCCCCAGCAGGTACGCCCTCCTAGTGCAGGTTTGGGAACCGATGTGGGTGGTTACCCCGGTGTACCGCATCAGTCTCAAGGCCCAATGCCTCATGCCCAGAGGGGAGCTGGCCCAATGAACACAGCACAGCCACTTCCTCACCAACAGCTGCCATCACATTCTACACACTCGCATCCTCCAACAACCCAGATGTACGCTGCTTTGTCACCCAATCACAGAGCTACAGGTGCACAAGGAAGATCTTCAGCAACACCGGGTGGAAACCACACAGAACCACCAGGCCCACAGGACCAGAGGCTACTTGCCCAACAAACACAGTGCCAGCAGCTGCAAAAGCCCCCATTGCCTTTCCAGCAGCAACAGCTGCAGCAGGTGCACACCCCTCCTTCAATTCTTCCGTCACAGACACACCTGGCTGCACACCACCAGAGCTCCCCTCCATCTCAGCAGGCGTGGGCACCTCCTCACCAGTCACCTCCACCCATGCAGAAAGTGCCTCACATGCTGGTGAGTAGTGTAAATTAAGCATGCCTTTTATCACCATTAAGTTTTTTTTTTAAGTTCCCGTTGTACATGTGGGTGGCAGCAGTCCAATTTAAGGGTTTCTTTTGCCGGCCTTGGTGCTGTCTGTGACCCACAAGTGTGGAAATGGATTTTTACAGCTGTTTGTTTCCTCCTCGCTGAATATCCTGGCCCTCCCCAAGACACAGGCGCCACAGTGCTAATCTCCTAACCCCCATCCCTCCCCCCTTCCCACACTGAAGGGGAAATGCTCCCTTCCTGCTCGCAGTAAGCATCACTCTCCTCCCCCGTCTGCGCTTCTTCCGTTCCCCTCTTGCTCGCTCGGTCTACATCATCTCTCTCTCTCTCTCTCTCTCTCTCTCTCTCTCTCTCTCTCTCCCTCCCTCTCTTTCTCTCTCTTTCTCTCTCTCTCTGTGTTTGCTTTGCCTGTCTCGGAGGACTCATGCGTGAGTTAATGGCGTACAGCAGGATGCTTCCTGTTGGGAGGGTGGAGGAGGGAACCAGTGGGGAAGGGAGGTTAGCAGCTCTCAATAGCTGCATGTGTCACGTGCTTCTGATGCCATTAGCTTGTTTTGTACTGAAAGCCTCTTTCTCTGGTGACCCATTCACACACAATGGCTGCTGTTATTCCAGTATGCACATCCTGCACATAGAACTTTTGTGACTCTTTATCTCACTCTTACCACTGTTGACAGCAGTGGCTTAATGTCAGGGATGGTGTCTCTTTGAATGTGTGTTTGTTGATATTAAAGTTTGGGGGCTTGACATTTAAGATTAATCAGAATTCGTTCATTCCCCTTGTGATCCAGATGATATGCGTGTACTTAAATTTAATACTTTCATTGTAGGCTTATAAGCCATTTGTTTTTACATAGATCATGAGTTGTCTGAAGACATTTGGTCAGGTTTTCTTCTGATGGTGTGTTCTGATGTAAAGTTGACATTAGAGTTGGGTCTAGATTTCAGATGGCCTGATTTGATTTCGATTCACAAGCTTTCGATTCGATGAACACAAATTTTATTTAAACCATGTTGAATTTTTTTTTAAACAATGCGGTGAACATCATTTTGTAAATGTTAATAAAAATTAATAGAAAAAGCTTTTACACATATTAAACAACAAAACCCACCTCAGTAGCCTAATAATGTAGAAATGTATAGCCTGAACAAGTGGTGTTTGAATGATTGTTTTCTTTAGAATAACAGCTCAATTTTACACAACCAAAAAGTCGCATGTGTTAACAGGATTAGGTTATTTTATATCTAAGATAAAATGTATCCATTTTATCTACAATTTCACCTCATGGCAAATTGTTAGATATGCAGTGCACTATACACTAGATAGTTGTCTTGCCCCTTATGGTTTTGCACACTGAGGTGTGACCTCCGATGCAAACTTTTGCCTATTGTGATTTTATTTAAAATGTTAATAATAATGAGAATAATAATGAGAAAGAAAAATCGTAATAATAAAAATAAACATCAGTTTCCTCCAAACTACATTAACAACACTAAAAATACATGTAGCTCTGGTTTCCCCCACAGTGCAAAGACATGTGCTATAGGTGAGTTGAGTTTTGTGGCTGGAAGGGCATCCGCTGCGTAAAACATATGCTGGATAAGTTGGTGGTTTATTCTGCTGTGGTAACCCCAAATTAATAAAGGGACCAAGCAGAAAAAAAAAAATGAATGAAGATAGACCTACTTTTTTATCATTGTTTTATCTTGTTTTTGTCAAGCGTTTGCTGACAACTTTGACATGACATTTTTTTCCCATGCAACAAGCATAAAAAAATGAAAGAAAAAGATTTAACGTGGCTAAAATTACATTTTAAACTATTTAATGCAGCATTAATCAAACAAATTTTGTTTACACTGCTTTCACTTCTCTGAGGGCGTACTCACTCTATGCTATCCGAACCGTGCCCAGGCCCTTTTCCTGAATTGTTTGAGAAGTGTGAGTGCTCTGAATCAGGCTCAGGCACGGTTCACTTGGGCGGCCCTGGCCCAGTTGGAAGAGGTGGGCCTGAGCTCTGTTCAGTTGTGCTCAGGCGGGGTACGCTTACAGTGTGAGTGCAAGCGTGCCTAAGCTCGAAACTGAAAGCGAGACGTGACTTTTAAGGGTTTCATATGGATTAATTAATCATTGGTACTGTTCAATGAACGCAAACAGTCGTAGATTATTAAAGATGCAAATCCCTAACTGCACGTCAGCTGCGCCTTCAGCAAACTTTCTAATCCTGCAGCACGAGGACTTTTTATGAGCGTCAAAAGTGGCTGATCTGTTCGGCGAAATATTAGACTCTGTGTCAACGCATATCAAACGACTTAAACGATATAACATAGGAAATCTCCACTAGGCATGGGCCGTTATTAGATTCTGACGGTATGATAACCTTGGATAAAAAATCACGATTTCACGGTATTGCGGTATTGTGATCACTGCTCTAAAATATATTCTTTTTAAATGTCTGTGTAAAAAACTAAAAGTTTTTCCCCTTTGAACACACTATATTTTATTTTGAGAAACATTTATAATATTTTGGAGCAGTAAACGTGCCAGGCCAAATAATGAAAATGAATTATTGACACCTGCTGTCTTCATTAGTTTAAAAAACACAGATTTATTTACAATTTAAAATGGCATCTTTGGATATCTTTTCTACTAGAGATGCTGTTGTAAAAAAATGTAAATAAAAAATCTTACACATACCTTAGGAACTGTATTAGAGAAAATTTTGGTGGTATGAAAACCTTGACTTTTCCAGACCGCGGTATACCTTGAAAACGGTTATCGTCCCATGCCTAATCTCCACTGTGCTGAGCGAGAGCGCTTACTGAGCAGCGCACCATCGATGACGTAAGCGCGCCCAGGCCCAAATGTAATGTGAGTGCGGGCCGTCAGTAGAGACGGAAGGGGGGACAATCGTGCTTGTCGTGCGTGCCGGTTTAAGGCAACTGTACATAGTGTGAGTATGGCCTGAGAGGCGAGATTGCTCTGTACCTGCTTACAAGAGGAGTGCAGCTCCAAATGTTCTCAATCAAGATTGACAAATAATAAACTTAAGTTCACAAAAGACGCAATGTGGATGACCTGTATGACGTTTTTCTTCAAATTTAAATGACGTTGATCACAACATTCTGGCATACACAACATCAACCAAAAGTGTACCGTTGGCAGTGGAAATGAAAGCCTGATCGGTTTTCCGTACTGGATTGGACTGAACTGTAAAGCTCAGTGAAAACTATTCTTAGGCTGTTTACATGACAACGATGTAGCCAAAAAAACTGTCCGTTGCTTTAAAAAAAAAAAAAAAAGATTTACATTCATATGACTTTTTTTTTTATTTATTTTAAATTTTTTTATAAATAATCTGCTTTACAAATCTTTGAAAATGGCCAAAACACTTGCGAATGTCAGACCAATATTTGGTACTGCCACCTTGTTAGTAAACGGCTCTTTAAAGGAAGTGATATAGTCTATGGTTTGGCACTGTTGTATTCTGAACTTGCTTTGTGTATGTTGCATTTTTGCTTTTAGTTGTAATGTGAAGTAAATACACACTTTGCTGATGAAAAGCTGGGGAACACTTGAGCCACAACATTATCATGTACTTCGCTAGAGATGCTCCGATCAGCATTTTTGGGGCCGATCACCAATAACCGATCACCAAAATCATGATCTGCCGATTGCCGATCACAGAATGGCAGGGGAATGGCCATTCAAAAAAAGTCAATGAGTCAATAAAGTGTGCCATCTTTCCCAAATAAGGCAGAGTAACTTAAAATTATTCTAAACAAAGAGGGGTCAGGCAGACCAACACACATCAGATCAGCTTAATGGGATGTAGCCTCTTAATACACTGATTACATTTTATTATTGGCAGCAAAATGTAAAACTTATTACACCAAAACTGGCAAATGCCACAAAGGACAATATAGCAAGTGTTTTTGTCAGTTATTATTATAAACGTCTGATGTAGTTGAGGAACCAACTGCATCAGATCCAAAAAATATGTAGTAAGCCAATGCCGTCCTTCATAAATAACAAGGCAGAGAAACAGGGAGGAACAACCAGATGAACTAGTATCTAATAAAGGAGTACTAGTACATTAAATAGATACTAGTATGTAACTAAGTACTAGTACCTAATGAATAAGTACTAGTATCTAATTAATAAGTACCAGTACTTAATGATTAACTAGCAGTACATAAATGTACTAGTCCCAGTTGGAATACACACTAGTCAAAACTGAACAGTTGATATCTCAATGACAGATCCCATAGAAATCAATGAAAAAAATTTAAATCCGTTACTAGTAACAACAGAATAGTACGTATTTTAATAGTGACTAGTAACTATCTAATAAATAAAAACTAGTATCTATTTGATAAGTACTATCTAATGAACAAGTACTAGTATCTAATAAAATAAACTAGTGTCTAATGAGTAAGCACTAGTATATTTTTAAAAAGCTCTAGTATCTAATGAATGAGCATTTAAAAAGCACTAGTGTCTAATAAATAAGTATTTTAAAAGCAGTAGTATCTTATGAATAAGTATTTAATGGAAGATACTAGTATCCTAAAAAATAAGCACATGTAACATGAAAATTGATACTAGTACGGGTTATAGATTAAATGTAAAAACGGCTTGCCATACATGCACAGCAAGCTGGAGAGTGTGCCACACACACACACAGTGGGGACAGGCGTCTGCACTCCATATATCACAGGTTGTTCGTAGAGGCAAATGAATTCCATCATTCTGAGCGCGATGTCTTTCCAACTTGTACTATCCCTGCTGTATGGTTCACATCATTTAAATACATCACTCACAGTCAGCTGGTTGAGGGATTCTCGTACGCGGCTTATTTAGTTATGTGGCGTGTTCTAAGATGCCTAATCATGTTAGTGCTGTTAAAATGCCTTTGCTTGCTTGAGGGATTTCATCACGACATGCATTGCAAATGGCTAACTTTACGTCTTTATTGGACACTTTGAAAAAGACGAACTCCTGTTGCCAATGGCAAGCTTTGCTCTGCTGTTGTTTACCTGTGTGCCTTGCATGCACGTGTGAAAAGTCATGCGAGCAATTTAGGTCATGCTTTTTTGATCGGCGCTATTGGGGTTAGCCGATCAAGCTATTTTTAGCCAATATCGGCCGATCGTGATCGGTGGCCGATCAATCGGAGCATCACTATACTTCGCCATTGTTTGTTCATGCTTGCCTTTAATGTACACCACCGTAAATGTGTATCATGTATGCGCATGATGTCACCACTTTCTCTTTTTTTTGGGTGTTTAAACTAACATGCGTCCATGCGTAGGCTGCGCTGTAGCATACGCGTGAGCTTGACGCAGAAGTATAAATCAGCCTTAATACAGCTTAGTTTTAAAATGGCATTTTAGAACGAAAATTATCCACGTCCACACTGGCAATTCATCTAGCATTTCTGAACATCCTTCCATCTACTGAAAATGCACATCATGTGACCCCACACACACATACACATACACAGACAGACACAGCCATACACAGACACAGCCCCACACACACACACACACTGTCATGCGCTCGTCTGAGCTACAGAGAACAGTGTACATCGGACAGTTTATCAAGGATGGATCGCGTCTCACTAAAGCTGTTAAATGTGATATTTAATTAATCTTGTCTCTAACGACTCTTCTGTCTTTTGAATCTATCAGGTAATGTGTCACAGCATCACGTGTTTCACGTGTGTACTTAGTAATTTTAGCGAACCCTCAGATACTTTTGGTTGTGCACCTTTTTTACCAACCAAGTTTGTCGACACCATTATAAGGACACCGATCACTCTGCCTACTCATGCTAGAGTCCTGTGGAAAAAGTGATTGACAGGTGGTAATTCAAGTGTAACTTATCTTTATGATTTGGTTATGGGTAAAACAGTCCATGCATGCCAGGTAGTTGAAACGGTAGGCTACAAATAATTTATTTAATAAGAATTAATTATTCATAAATGATTAATTCACCTCCGCCTATGAAGACGATGCCATCGTTCATCGCAATGTTTCACATTAGACATCGTACGATGCTAAATTGGTCAACATCGCCCAACCCTATTCTATAACATGTAAAACGGGATCATGAAAGAAACATTTAAAAAGCAACTCATGTGAACACCTTAATAATTTTATTGTCTTATTAAGATTAAGGCAAATAACTCGATTACGGATGTCCATGTAAACTTTGTCAGTGACATTATAAATAAATTGTTCCTAGCCATTTGCTGAAGCCTTGTTTTGTGATTCCCATATATTTTAAAGTTTCGTTTGAGGCTGCTGTTTACTTTCTTGCACATTATTATTAAAGATAACACAGCCTCTTTTACTGCTCCGCATACAGCCCTCACCTCTCGCACTATTAAACCCCATAAGTGTGTCACTTGTGGAATATTGAGAGGTTTCATGAGAAATAAATGAGTGTGACCTTTAAGTAGAGCAGGGCTTCATCTAAGGAACAGACTCTTCATTGTGCCTCCAATCAAACTGGTACCAAGCGCAAGTGCTCGCAGCATCACATTAGGCTTTAAGAACTAGAGAGAAGTGCAGATAGGAATGCATGCAGGTTAATGCAAGTACATCCATGTTAATAATTTCTTTATTTCCTATTTAGCAGTACAAACTAAGTGCTAGCCTGTTGAAACTCTCTGCTGACAGCAGTTGCTTGTCATCTCTATCTCTCACTGGGTCAAGTGCAAAAGGGACAGTAATTGCACTTGGTGTACTATAATTTGCACAAACAAAATCCTGTAAAAGGAAGTTGTGAAACAGAATGGGTGAAATGGCATATGTATGAAGGTTCTAGTGTGTAAATTTAAACCAAAACTTTAGGCTTCTTGGGCACAGGGATGAAGTAGCTTTTGCTATTTTTTTTTGGCATCTACAAGTGTTTATTCTGTGGGAGTTTTTTTGGAGTAGTTAGCTGCTACTAAGTAGCTTATAATATCTAGGTGTTTCAGAGACATACATTTGTAGCTCATTTAGATTTGCTCTCAGCCAGAAGCAAGTTGAAGTTCAGCAGCAGAGAGCAATGAATCTTGAAGATAAAGTTTAGCAAGGGTTAGTTTCTGTGTCTGGGAGCCAGCTTTTCATCAGATGAATTGGGTGTTAACTCAGTGGTTCGCCCTGCAAAAAGCCTGCCATGCTGAGCCGAAGAGCAGTGCTCCTTCAGGGAGTATTTAGCTCACAGAGTGAGCACTTTGCCTGCTAGATTAACTGACACGTCAGTCTCTCCCTCCGAGAGATGAAATCCTATATTGAACATATTGTATTCTGGACTGCTGCTGTCAAATTAGAAATGCAGAGAGCGCGTGCAGTAGGCCTATTGTCATTCATGCAATTGATTATTGGGTCGGCTTGGCAAGAGGAGAGACATTTATCCGTTAAAGCAACGACAGAACACTCGCTGTTCCAGCTGCTCTAATGACCATCATTGGGCTGGGTGTTGGGCATTTTCTGTGACCTTGCCACTGTTTGCCATGCACTGTGCACCCTTATTTCTCATGCCGTTGTTTACAGGAAATATGCATTTCATCACCACATTGATGTGGTTTGCAAAGTCTTTTGTTTTAAAGTAAACTACATGTTATGTAATAAAACTCTAGAACCAACACATGTATTATAGAATCCACGCACCATATTCTTTTCTGCGTTGTCAAGAGAGAAACTGTTTTCACCAGGCCAGTTTTTTTTTCTGCATATGTATATGCCCTTTGAAAGCTTTAGCATATTGCATTGAATTTGCTGACATCTAAAACAGGCATTCATGAAGTATAGATATAATTTATTAGTGTCAGTATGCCTCAGTCCCATCTGCTGTTGGGACTCTGGGAAGCTGGACGCTTGGCACAGCTGCCAACATGTTTCCTGTCAGTCTGTCTTTGCCATGAATGGAGAGTGAAATGGAGATAACAGCTATGATAGAGGCAAAACCGCTGCTGCATTAATTCTGCCGAGCTACAGCTAACACTGGCACTAACAGGAGCAAATGGATTCAGACTAAGTAGTGACATGGCACGCCTTGAGGGCTAACAGCAATAATAATAGCGATGTTAAAGATGTTTTTTTACATTTCCCCCACTTTATCTAACTTGTCTAGGGAGATACAAACATCTACATGTTATTATAGTTCTTAGTTATTATTAAAACTTACAATTCCCCCTGTCTTTCTCTCTCAATTGCAGCATTCTCCACCAGACCCTTCCCTGGAGATTATAACATCTAGTAAGACACCTGCCACAGGCCCAAACCTCCAACCAGCCAACTGTGACCTACAGCAGAAAGAGAGCGAGCTCAAGCCAAAAAAGAAGAAAAAGAAGAAAGCCAAGGTGAGTGAAGGCCAGGAGTGTAATAACATTAGCAGTGAGGCTGGAGGAGAGGTGACTGCTCTGATGAATGAGGGAGACTCCCTTATCACTCCTGTGGAAAAGACCATTCAAAAAAAGAGTAAAAAGAAACCAAAGGAGAAAGAGCCCAAGGAACCGAAAGAGCCCAAGACTCCCAAAACTCCGAAGACTCCCAAGACACCCAAAGAACCCAAGGAGCCCAAGGAGAAAAAAGTGAAGACTGCCACTCCGAAGCCTAAGAGCTCCAAAAAGCCCAGGTATGTGTACAGTATAAATGGGTTATATACATGTTGCAGTTTTGCAGTGTTAAATGTGTATGCCGCTCTTACCATCAAACACATTTTGTTGGAATGTGGAAGTTTAAATTCCAGTAGACACAATTTTTATAAAGAGTACTTTGGACATTTTTAAAAAGATACCACCATAAAGAATCTTAAATTATTTATAAAAAACTTAACAAAAAAATCATATTTAACTTTGAGTATATTTTTTGTGTGGATTCTTTTTATTTTTATCCTATATATTTGTCTAAGTAACTTTTTACTGTATTACGAATTAGTTTTTATCATGTAAAATTTGATGTATATCCATTTTGACACGAAATAGCCATAAGTTGCTGATGTGGCAATTTAATAAATTTAATTTAATTTGGATGCCTGTTTACAGGACCTTCTAATTGTTTGTGGTATTTCTATTTATTTTATGTTAACATAAGTACATGTGCAGTCAGAATCCTCATGCTCATCTGGTTCATTGAACTCTAGATCTGTTTAGTACAAGTGATTTATTTTATTTATTTATTTTTTTCCTCTCCCTTTTCTTGGTTTGGCACAAGCTGGTGATGAATATCAGAGTTCACTCAGAACAGAAGTGTCAGGGTTGTTTGTTTTATTGCATTTGAGACACTGGGAACTTGATATTGTCTTCATATTGTATAGATGTTGATCTTTCTTTTCTTTCTTTTTTCTTTGAACTGCAAGCGCTAAACCACGTACTTGACGCCTTTCTGAGGAAACCTTTGCTGTTACCTAAACTTGAAGTGGCTTGTCAATGCATCTCATCTTTGCTGGTCACTTTTTTTGCAAAATAATCAGGAGTCAGTTTCTAAAATCATCCATTGTCATATCCATGCAACATCCAACTGACTTTTGAATACATGATGCTTATTGCATGTAAATGTCCTTTTTTTTTTCTTTTTCTTTTTTTTTCCTATGCCACCCTCAGTCACTTTCCCATTCCCCTCATAATAAGAAAGAAAAAAGATCCATCCTGGAAATGCAGAGTAGAAGGGCTGCATGGCCATTTTTCTTCTAGCTGAGGTAGTAATATGATCCGGCTGAGGAATGTCAGCCTTCCCCCATAACCACCTCCTCCACCCCCACTCAGCCGAAGCCCCGTCACTCCATCGCCGCGTCCCTTTTATCCAGAGGAAAAGGGCCGGGCCAATGCAAGCACTCAGCAGCGCATCTGCAGCACAGTGCCAGAGCAGTAGGTCATCTGAAGGGGAGGAGGGACATATGTGTGTGTTTGGAAAGGAGAAGGGGGATGTCTCCTTTCAAAATGGCACCTAATGCTAGTTAGTCCACAATGATGTCTCATTAATCATGCCGGCCTGAATTTGACCAAATCTGCTACAGTGCTGGATGTGTGGCATTGGTGAGCCCCTGTGGATAGTTTTTAAACTGTGACCCCATTTCTCAAAAAGTGGGCTACAAATAGCACATTTCTGATTTGATGAGTGTCGTTCATTTCCTTTCCCCCATCTCAAGTTGTTTGTCTCATTAGCTCTTTATTCTTTCCTTGTTTGGTTGCTCATTTTGATCATGCAAATGTAGTACAGGAAACTGGGTTGGACATTAAAGTTTTGGCCTCATATCTTGTTTGCGCTCTTATCTGACAAAGAAAGTACAACTATAAATAGTCATTCTTAAGCCGCACCCAGGGTAAAATGTGAGCGTCTGTGTGCCCAGGTTTGTTTTCCATATACACACAGCCATCAAACACTTCAGAAAGATCCCTCTTCAGTGCTGCACTGCATGTGGATCTTTCCCCCCACGAGAAGACTATTTTGCATTGCAAATGCACACCTCTCACCTTCAGTTTATTGGCAGGTTCCCAAACAACTATAGCAAAGCCCCCGTTTTAGGCGGTGGGGTTGTTTTCTAACTGCATAACGCCCTAACCTGGGTGGGCAGTTCCATCTGCCCTTTGATTTTTATTTCATGTCGGAGCAGAGTCTTTCTTTCACAGATTATCTTAGCTACATCCTGTGCACTCAGATACAAAAACCACAACAGTCGCGGTTGCATAGGAAGTGCTGCAGTGTGTGTACTCAAAGCTCTTTGCTTGCGGGACCAGCATGCCTGTTCGCTTGCGATTCGTACTACAGCACCTTTATGCTAGACTGCTTGCTTATTTGTCCTCAAACAAACACTGCGCCTTGTCTCCCCTCCAGGCTCCAGTAGAAAAAAAAAAAGAAAGTTGGATTCTGTGTGACATTGAACCTCAAAGACAAAGTGCAGAGAGGTGGATGGGACAACAAAAGGAAAGGGCCAAGTAGCTCACTTTGTCATCCACGTTTATTATTATTTTTTTTTTATACTTGCAAGGCTGGCAGACCTTCAGTTCCTGTGTTGACTTGTGTTTACTGCTTTGGTGATCAGACAGGACACTGCCTCAAAAGAGTGAGCTAGTGTGAAGGTGCAGAGAATGGATTCAAGAAGTGTGCTGAACAGTAAATGCGCAGCCACTGGGGGACAAGCTCACATTGCTGGTGGTACTCGCTTCCATCAAAGCCTCTCTTGCTAAAACAATGAGCCCACCTTCAGTGCTGGGTGCATAAAAGACCTCCGTTTCGACACTGCATAAAAAAAAATATTTATGTTTAAAGTTGTTTTAAACTGCCTATTGAGAATTTAATTTCCTAAAAATTATTGTTTCTATGCTACGCATGACTGCACTTCAAATAATCAACCAGCCTTCTCAGTGATTCAGAGTAATTCAATGGGTCCACAGTATGGGTGACATTGCTTTTAGAACACAAGACCTGACACTGTTGCCTTCCCCCTGTCTGTCTTCCTGTGTATCTCCTCAACTGGGCCTCTAACACTGTTCACACGCTATTGCATGCCTACACTGTCCTTTTCCACCTATTATCACATGCTCGCTATCCTTCTGCTCTCTCTCTCTCTCTCTCTGCTCTCTCTCTTTCTCTCTCTCTCTCACACACGGCACAGTTTGTGTTCCTTTTCTCATATATCTCAACTCACCCACTCATATCCTCTTTCCACACGTTCTCCCTCACAGTTCGCCACTCAGGCATTTCCCCTCCCCTAGTTTAGACATGTTTAAGTGCAAATTTAATCACGCTTTTGATTCTAGTCACTTTGACTAACTGGGTGTGTTGGGGGCAAGTCCCAATTTTAAAAAGGTGACCTTGTTTTGTCTTTTTTTTTATTCATTTATTTTTTAATTAGCTGGCGCTCTGTAGAGAATGCAGACTCCTGTTTTTGTTTGCCTTTAACTTGTTGTAGCATGTTTGTTCTGTGTTTTATGGTCTTGTTTATGTACATGTGTTTACGTTTACGCTTGTGTGATGCTGCAAAAGAGCTGTTGAGGGTAAACAGTCGTGTGTGTACGTGTGAGCAGCTGCTGTTAGAAAGCAACGTGGGGGGGGTCCAGCTGAAGATGAGTCATCTCACTGGCGACGGCAGGTGTCCCATTAACCCCCTGGCCCTCTCTCCTCCTCCTGAGTGTCAGCACTGGAGCGCTGTGGCTCATACAAACCTGCAGCGGGGCCTGCATCCTCCTCCTGCTAATGCCAATTAGCCCCTCTCTGCCAGCTTGTCTCAAAGACTGCACACGCCATGGCCCACCCCACTTGCCCGTTCAACTGAATCTACAGTGCATGTCCTGCATCCTATAGCAGCTCTTTGGCTTTTATGATTCGTAAAGGTCAGCCATCTAAAGGAAGAGACTGTCATCCCTCCCCCTAAACTGAGTGTTCTTCCTGTCCTCGTGGCTTTTTTTCCCCCTCCTGTCCCTATTCTTTCTTCCTTTTGTATGTGCTTTTTTTTTCTTTTTCCCCCGCTTTCCTTTCTGGCTGTGTTTGCTGAGCAGTGACAGTATGAAATCCAAAGCCATAGAGTGGTGCGGCTGCAGGTGCTTGAGGAGTGTTGGAGAGAGAGACTCTGACTGAGGCAAGCAGATGGCTTTAGCCAGTGGCGTCCAGCCAGAGGAACAGGTGCGGGTCACGTGACCGCCGGTTACCAGGGCGATTTGATTGCTCTTGGCGTGCGAATGAAAAGAGAGGGGGCCCCAGAGCGAGAGAGCGCGAGAGCCTCCAGGGCATTGTGTAATCTGTGGCAGGGAGAGAGCGCGCGACTCTGAGCTGGAATTGGAGTTAACTAGCTCCTCTTGCTCTCATTCCCTTTATTTGTTGATAACCAGACTTAAGAAGGGAAAGACATTATAGCAAAAACCAGTAGAATGGAAAACTGCAGGAAAGAGTAATATAAGGATACAATATCTTGGACATATACTGTAGATACATATGACATGTCTTGTGATTTTTATTTATTTATTATTATTTTTTTGTTTTTTTTTTGCTTTTTTTTTTTTTTTTGCTTTTCACCAAAATGGCTTTAAACTGCAATTTTTTAGTTATTGTGCAAGTGCGTTTTTTTTTGACGTCTTAAATGATTTTCAAACTACTTTCAAGCTTTTTTTCTATTTACAATTTAAGAGAACTTTAAAAAGTAAAAGGTAATTTAATTCCTTAAATTTAATTCTATTTCAATAAAATATAAATTATAATAAGAACCTAAATCATCTGCATTGAAGATGCAATAGGTGATCTTGCAAAATGCTAATGTTAGCATGATAGCACAAAGACTAAGACTACATCCCCGTATACTTCTGCATGCTGTTTGTGTTGCTCTGCAATAACGCTTATGAAACGCTAGCTGGCAGTAAGTTTTTATGTTCTTTTGTGTCAAGTTTTTTTCACGGGTGTTTGGTTTTTTCTGAATGCTGCCTTAATGTATAAGCAGCAAAATCTCGCTCATTCAGAGGCGAGAACCAGTGGGCATTCAGCAACTTTAATCAAGGTAAACACAACAAAAGTTTCCATCTGGAGCTCCTTCATGGCACTCCACACTTGTTGACACTCACTCTATCGGGCTTGCAGGTGTCGGCACCGCCCACACTCGGCAACGCTACAAAGCTGACTAATTTCAGAGCTTGCGCTATGTGTCGTCGTTACATTTTTTTTGATAAGTGTACGTCCGCATTGGCAGCAGCCACGGTTAGACATATGCGACCACACGAAGGCTGCGCTGGAGCATACGCTTGACGCAGAAGTATAAATGTGGGTGTGCAATATATGATGTATATCATATAGACAGAACAAAGTTCTGCAACAGCCATATCACCCTGCAGCCCAAGACCGATTGCTCACTGAAGCCAAGCGCCACTGAGCCTGGTCAGTACCTGGATGGGAGACCACATGGGAAAACTAGGTTGCTCTTGGAAGGTGTTATTGAAACCAGCAGGGGGCGCTCAACCTGTGGTCTGTGTGGGTCCTAATGCCCCAGTAAAAGTGAAGGGGACACTATACTGTCAGTGGGCACCGTCTTTCGGATGAGATGTTAAACCGAGGTCCTGACTCTCTGTGGTCATTAAAAATTGCATGATACTTCTCGTAAACAGTAGGGGTGTAACCCCGGTGTCCTGGCCAAATTTCCTCCATTGGCCCTTACGATCATTGCCCCCCCAATCATCCCCATCCACTGAATTGGCTCTATCACTGTCTCTCCACTCCACCAATAGCTGGTGTGTGGCGAGTGCACTGGTGCTGTTGTCCTGTGGCTGCCTTCGCATCATCCAAGTGGATGCTGCACACTGGTGGTAATGTGGAGAGACCCCCCTCATGATTGTGAAGCTCTTTGGGTGTATGGCCATACACAATAAATGCGCTATATAGGCACATTACTTACTTAACACATAACACTCAACACATAACACATTACTTACTTACAAAGTGTATCGTTTCATATTACAGTCAATTGTTTATTTTGTGGTGTCACTAAATACATTGCTTACGGTAATAACTTTTTATAATTGATTAACAAACTATTACACGCCGTTATGAGGATGCAGAAAGAAACATAAATAACAGTATCTTGAGAGTTGCAATCTTGAAAGTAAAATGTATCCTTTTTTGTATTTTAGCAATTTTTTTTTGTTGGAACTGTATCATTAGGTGAAGTGTTTTATATTTTATTGAATATATATTTTACTACATTTAAATAATTTCTAATCAAACAAATAAAAAATATATAGGATGTATTTTTTATAATAAAGTATAATCTTATTTATATCCTTAATTACATATTTTGACAGGCAGGTAGGACAGCCTATCATAAAGTTCAAACCAAACATTTTGATTGGATGAACTCTTTTATTTTTTTTTTTTCTTCCACAGAACTGAAGAGAACCACAGAATATTCTTGCAAAGAATATTAAAATACATATAAATACGTTTGGGCCACTGAATTTAATGACTGATATCAGGATGTAAAGAGACCAGCAAAACAAAAAAAGACAATCACCTCTTTAAGTTATTGTACTTAAATGAAATTTATCGTGTTATTTTCTAAACCAATCAGTGTAATGGTTTTACTTTTGCCCCACACAAATCTGTGGTTTATTGGTGTGACTGTTGCATTAACCAAACCTCCCTGCTTACCCACAGTGCTAAGAAGTCTGACTCTGAGTCCAGTAACAGCGCCAAGAAAGAGGCAAAGCGTAAGAGAGAGCCCTCAGTCACCTCTGATGTGGAGAAAACACCACCACAGTCACCAGAGGAGGAAGATGATGATGGTGTTCAGGTAAACTTGCTTGTAACCAGATTCTGACAGTATACGCTTTTTGATTGTCTTTGTCGATCAACTGATATGGGTTTCTCTGAGGCTAAAAGCGATACCTAGAGATTGACTGATAATGCTGATATATTAATGTCTTCCTTTTAGGGTTGCAGGATACTGGGAAAATGAGATATTGTTGCTGACTATTGCGATAGGGATATTTCTTGCGATATACAATATCATTTCAGTACAGAAATTCTATTTTTTTTTTTTATCTTTTGTAATTGCGTTAAAGTAGATACTTTTTGATGTAGTTAAATCTATTCAGGCACAACAAACTTTCAAAGTGCAAACATTTAGACTAAGTTAATTGGGATTGACTAAGGCCCAATCCCAATTTTATTTTTGTACCTCTTCCCTTTGGCCCTTGAAACAGAGTGTGAAGGGGAAAGGCTTCAAAATGTACCCCTAAGAAGTGGGACACCACTACAACACCTGCACATGTGATCATGTCATCGCAATGTCTTCATATGAGATTGACGATCGCGTCTGCTGTAGTTTTCAATTGTTGTTTTTTTGGTATTTATCTTTAGGAAATCACTGAAGGCAACAATATCATGTTATCAAAACAATATAATGTGGCAATAAGATTGTAACTGTACTGTACATTTACATTGTGGCCATATTTATCTATTTAAACACACGAAAACAACAATAGTGTTATACCAGATACTGTAAAAGTCTTTTCTAGCCACTAGACCTTTCTGACAGGGTATTCGAGTGTCAGATGTGAAAGTATGTTGTAGGACTACTATACAGGAGTTATTATTATGGATTATAGATAGCCAAATTTAGTTTTTTTTTTTTTTTTTTTTTAAAAGCATGACGATAAAACATGAACGCGGTTTTGAAGGTATTAAAACATACTTGTTTGTTGTAAAAAATTATGACGACAAAAAATTCAAATTTGTGCATCTCCTGACTTCCGTGTGCAGCAATGCTGCTGTTGTAGATTGTGAAATTTTTGTACCCCTTGGCTATCTAGCCCTTCCCCTTAGCCTAGCCTTCAAGATAAAAAGAATTGGAACACCCCTCCCCTTTCACGTGAACGTGCAATACGAGAGGTGTGTAAGGGGAAGGGCAAAAGGGTAGAATTGGGATTGGGCCTAAAATTCTTGCAGATTTTTTGATCAGAATATGTTGTAATTTTTGCTTGTCATTTGCTTAGCAATTAGTATAACTACTATAAATTTTCACACCTCTATACAAAACATGTTTCATGCAAAATGATATACCAATTATTTTAGTGCAGTCCAATTTCCTTGAATTAGTTGTCCATAATGTACAAAAATTTTGTCATTGCCATTTTTTGTTTGTCTATCTGTCAATTAAATGCCTACTAAGATTTCCATGAATATTTTTTCTTTTGTATTTTTGCCATTGGGTAATTTGCGTGTGTGTGTGCTTGACTACAGAAGAGGCGATCTAGTCGGCAGGTGAAGAGGAAACGATATACTGAAGATCTTGAATTTAGAATTTCGGATGATGACAATGATGGAGATGATTCTGCAGGACCAAAGTCTCCAACTACTTCTGAGCACCAGGTCAATATTATGAGGACTTATGGTTGTGTGTAAAATTGTTTATTGTGCTGATGGCTGATTAACAGTCCCCGCAGTAGAGCTGGAAAACTGCTGATGTAACCTGCTGTTTGTTATGCATGATGGATGTTCTCACACTGACTCTGTGTCCTTCATTCCCCTGTGTGCTGTAGGAGTTGCCGGATGCGGAAGGTCCTGTGGTGGAGAAGATCATGGGGATGCGCATGGGAAAGAAAGAGGTGAGCTGAGCCACTGAAAGCCTCTCACACCAGTTTAAACCGCTGCTGTCTGGTGGATCAAGGCAGATTACACCTAACAGCTGTCTCAAATCCTGCCCCAGACCCTGTGATTGCCAGGAAGATGCCCGAGTGGGCTGATATTGTCTTCAGCATGACAGTAGTAGTATTAATCCAGGAAAGGCCATAGACTGTTCAGAGTAAAGCCGGTGCAAGGTCTTGAGATGAAGCCGTGTAAGAATAAACTGTCTCTCAGCGTGATAAATCCCAGATCCTTAGTTGCAGGCCGTGGCAGCGAGCAATGTTACTCCTTTGAAACCGCTCCACAAAACAAAGCCTGGCCAAAAATAATATGTCGTGCATGGCTCTTAGTAGCACAGCTGCAAATGGGCTCCCGCCCGAGGAAATGGTAGGTTTGGCGTCTGCCGTAGCGCTGTGGTTTTGGCAGGAAGCCAAGCCCCGGGTCAGCTCCCTGTGAATGGGGCTGTGTGTGGTAGAAGAGCTGAAGTGATTCATGACTCAGCCGCACAGCATACTACTAGCTGGAGAAAGAGAATAATACGAGGATTGCTTTTTTTTCTTTTCTTTTTTTTATATATATCCCCACCCAGTCTGTCTTGTCATTGCTTTAGTCCTGGGGCATTACATTTCAGAGCAATGCCAAAATGCAGAGTTGTTTTTCACAGGAAATAGTTTACACTTGTGGTGTTGTGATGGATAAAAATTATGCAAACTAGTTATTTGAAGGCTCCAAACATGGTATAAATGCACCCTTTTCAAACAACTAATTAATGTTCCTGCTAATTTTACAGTTGGCATCTGGTGAAGAGATGGAAGTCGAAGAGTTTTATGTCAAATTCAAGGGCTTGTGAGTATTGCATTAACAAACACTCCTGTCTAATCTGACTGTAGCATACAAATAGCAATTTCGAGAACAATTTTTGAACTTGTCAATTTTTGCAAACGTCATCGGGTTTTCTCATCATCTCTAATGGACATGTCATAATCCAAAGCATAGATTAAACTTGCACAAACAACTGACATATCTGAAGTGCTACTTATTTAATGGTACTTTTTCTAAGTTCATTCAGGAAGTAAATTTAATTGTCTTGGGGTTTTTTTCAGCTCTTACTTGCATTGTCGCTGGGCAGACATTGAGGAGCTGGAGAAGGATAAGAGAATCCAGCAGAAGATCAAGAGGTTCAAGGCTAAACAGGCCCTTAGTACCTTCCTAACTGAGGTTAGGATTGACCCTCCATTTTCCTTGTCATCCACCATTTTGTCTTTTTTTATTATTCTGTTCTTTCTACTCCTGTTTTATGGCTTTCACTGATAATGGTGGCAGTATGTATGCTCAGCAGTGGTGTGTTGTGCTGGTATTATGGTGTCATTTTGAACAATCTCATCCATGCTAAGGCAATAAAACGCCTCACTTCAAGACCTTATCTCTTTTACACGCAATCTCACAGCACATGCTGTTCAGTTAAATTCAAGTTAAAGTAATTCAAGCAGCTGCACTGAAATGTATTCCGAGAATTTTATTTGTGCTGTGCAACTCCACACTACATGTGAAAGGGCTTTGCAGTCTATCAAAACCAGGTGGGGTTTTCCCAGAGAGGTATATACCACCCACATCATAAAAGCTCTGAAAATATTCCACCTGGTAGATTCTCATTTAGAGGCTTGTAGTAGTTGTGGCTCAAGCACCACTGTAATTGCCATTCTGCAGTGCTCAATCTAACCAATCTATCACACTCTTATTGACAGATGGATGATGAGCCCTTCAACCCAGATTATGTGGAGGTGGACAGGGTTCTGGATGTGTCTGAAAGCACAGATGAAAATGGAGAGGTATGACTTCTCTCTATCATCAATCCACTTCAATCGTTCTCAAACCATCTGTCACTTAAAACAACATGAGTTACCTTAATTGAAGCTCTTACTAGATATGTTGCAGCTATGAAGATGTCAGTCACACCGCCCCCAGAAAATTTAGAAAAATTGGGAGAACCATCGTTTGGATAACAGTTGTGTTGATGCGTGTTTCTACAGCTTGTAACTTTGTACCTTGTGAAGTGGTGCTCCTTGCCTTACGAGGACAGCACGTGGGAGTTAAAAGCTGACATAGACCAAGTGAAGATTGAGGAGTTTGAGAGAGTGATGGCGCGTGAGCCGCAGCCGAAGCGCGTGGTAAGAGCTGGCACTCTTCTAGCCTTCTCTTTATTTTCTCTTTGGAGTGCTGAGCTAGTGAGGGGAGAGGGCCACGTTCTTGCGGTTGCACAGAAACCTCTAACGGGAATTGTTTTATTTGAAACAGGAGCGACCTCCCACCAGCGACTGGCAGAAATCCGAGAGTTCCAGAGAATATAAAAACGCCAATGCGCTCAGGGAATACCAGCTGGAAGGAGTCAACTGGCTGCTCTTCAACTGGTACAACACGTATGTATGCAATTACCCAGCTGTCCAACCGCACTGCTTGCACATATGTGAGCTAAACCATGTTTTTTGATTCCATTTAAATGTTGGGATGCTTTGAATTTAAACTGTTGTATTTTTTTCTCAGACGAAACTGCATTTTAGCTGATGAAATGGGACTTGGTAAAACAATCCAATCCATCACATTCCTCTATGAGATATACCTGAAGGGAATCCACGGTCCTTTCCTAGTGATTGCACCTCTTTCCACTATTCCCAACTGGGAGAGGGAGTTCAGGACCTGGACAGAGCTAAATGTAGTGGTCTATCATGGTAGCCAGGCCAGCCGAAAGACCATTCAGGCTTACGAGATGTACTACAGGGACACACAGGTACATAATTCTTTTGTCATTTTATATGCATTGATTATTTTATTTCATTTGAGTTGTAGGAGATAATGTTTCACAATATTTCTGCTGGACTATATTCATAAGGTTGTTTATCATTATAAGTGAATTCTCCCTTCCGGCAGGGTCGTGTAATAAAGGGAGCCTACAAATTCCATGCCGTCATCACCACATTTGAGATGATCCTAACGGACTGCCCTGAGCTTCGGAATGTGCCATGGCGCTGCGTGATCATTGATGAGGCTCATAGGCTCAAGAACAGGAACTGCAAGCTGCTTGAGGGCCTAAAGATGATGGACATGGTTAGTGCCAGAAAATAATCTGCTATAACCTAGGTCTAGCTTTAACTTTAGTATTTACTGAATGCAACGTTTACACCGTGCTGGGAAAACCATAGAAATTTCTGAAATGTTTTTTTGACAGTCCATAAATCATTCTGCATTTGATATTCCAAAATGTATTTACTGGACTGGTTGTGGAAAATTTAGATGAATTGAGTTTTGTTCATGTTGTTGAAACTCTTCTATGTTCTATAGGAACACAAAGTCCTGCTGACAGGGACTCCACTGCAAAACACAGTGGAGGAGCTTTTCAGTCTTCTCAATTTCCTGGAGCCAGAGAGGTTTCCTTCAGAGTCCACCTTCATGCAGGAATTTGGAGATCTTAAGACAGAAGAGCAGGTATGGAATATTAGCTGCTCTTTTTAAATCATTGCAATTAGTCTGTGAAGTTTACTCTGATGTAATGATAACACTATGGCTTCAGGTGCAAAAGCTGCAGGGAATTTTGAAGCCTATGATGCTACGCCGACTGAAGGAGGATGTAGAGAAAAATCTTGCACCAAAAGAGGAAACTATCATTGAAGTGGAGCTGACCAATGTGCAGAAGAAATACTACCGTGCCATCTTGGAGAAGAACTTTGCCTTCCTGTCCAAGAGTGGGGCAGGTGGTGGCGGTGGCGGTGGAGGTGGAGGAGGATCCAATGTTCCCAACCTACTAAACACCATGATGGAGCTGAGAAAGTGCTGTAATCACCCCTACCTCATCAATGGTGAGCATATGGTAAAAATGTAAAAAAAAAAAAAAAAAAAAAAGAATAGAAAATTTGCTTTGTTTGCTAAGGTTTTATACTTCAGTACAGGTAATTGTGTATAGCAACATTTGCAGACTTAAAGTTCTGTCTTTTCTCTTCTCTGTAGGAGCTGAAGAGAAGATAATGGAGGAGTTCAGGGAGACTCATCCCTTAGACCAACCAGAGTTCCACCTCCAGGCCATGATCCAGGCTGCAGGAAAACTGGTGCTGATCGATAAGCTGCTCCCCAAACTGAAGGCTGGGGGTCACCGTGTGCTCATCTTTTCCCAGATGGTCCGCTGTCTGGACATCCTGGAGGACTACCTCATCCAGAGACGGTAAGATCCTTACAGCACTTACAATACCTTACAATACTTTTAATAATAAGCAGTAGTTTAACAAATGCTTAATAAGAACAAGTGTTGTTGTTGTTTCATTGTTTTTATTTTTTGTAACTTTTGTAACATTGAAGAAAGACTTGGACAAGACAATCACTTAAAAGGAAATAAGCAAATAGATATTTATAGTTAATCTATGCCATATTTCCTTTACTGTAGGTATCCATATGAGCGTATAGATGGCAGAGTTCGAGGAAATCTCCGCCAGGCAGCTATTGACCGCTTCTCTCGACCAGACTCTGACCGCTTTGTATTCCTGCTGTGCACAAGGGCTGGTGGCTTGGGTATAAACCTAACTGCAGCTGATACATGTATTATATTTGATTCTGACTGGAACCCTCAAAATGACTTGCAGGTAAGCATGCCAGTTTCACTATCACATTGGTGCCGATGGAAGTAAAACTGTTGTGGAAGTCTTTCTTTTTTTCTTTTTTTTCTTTCTTTCACCCATAAGCTATCTTATAACTAAGCCCAGATGGAATCTGCAGACGTTTTTTGCTATTTCTGCTGAGAATTTTGGTAAAAAATCTGCGGTTTTCGGTGGAATTATTTTGGGAGTATCATAACTAAAACCTTAATATGTGAAATAAAAAATTATATCTTTTTAACTTGTGTTTAATGTTTAAAATGTAAATCCAATTAGATTCACTTTATTTGGTAAGCAAAGCAAGTCTCTTTTATATAATACATCTACTAAAAAACTGAAAATATTACTGTACAAACTGCATTGTACATAAATCAGATGAACATTCATATTAGTCAATAATATTACTGTAATTTAAAAACTGAAAAAATATAGATTTACACACATTTGCTCAAGTAAAAAAACTGAATTAATGATGGGCTAAAAATCTGTGGAAATCTGCAGAATTCTACGCATGCAGATTCCGTGTGGGCCGTGTGCGCTTTATAGTGTTTGAGTCCTCAAAGGCAGTGTAAGTGACTGGTTTGTGCTGATGCATTCAGGCACAAGCTCGATGCCACAGGATAGGACAGAGCAAGTCTGTGAAGATTTACCGCCTGATCACCAGAAACTCCTACGAAAGAGAGATGTTTGACAAGGCCAGCTTGAAGTTAGGACTGGACAAGGCTGTGCTTCAGTCCATGAGCGGGAGGGAGAATGCTGCCAATGGGGTATGAACTGCACACAGCACCACCATTTTGTGGTGTTTCACTGAAACCGTATTCCAGATGGTTCATTAATCAAACATACTTTGCACATGTTGGCAGTCAGTGGAAAGACCTCTAATTCCTGTGCACTCAGACTTATTTTCCTTTTTACCGTCTGCCTAAATTTGTCCACTATTTAAAATATCTAAGATTAAAAAATCTAATTTATTGAGATCTGCATTTTGTGAAATGAATACATCTTTTTTTATATAGGTTCAGCAGCTCTCTAAAAAAGAGATTGAGGATCTACTGCGTAAAGGAGCATATGGAGCTCTTATGGAAGAGGAGGATGAGGGATCCAAGTTCTGTGAAGAAGACATTGATCAGATTTTGCAGAGACGCACACAGACCATTACAATTGAATCAGAAGGCAAAGGCTCAACATTTGCTAAGGTGAAGACATTTAAAATCTTTTTTCTTTTTATTTTTTCTTCCCCATGGCTGAAGTATTGATGATTTTAACCCAAAAAAATTTACCCACCCATCAATGTTATTGTATAATTGGCTGTATAGAAGCGTACTACCTATTTCATCTTGTTCTTAAAATAGTGCAACCTAAAGGGTGTCTCTGATCTGACCATTTATATAATTTTTTTCCCCTTACCAGGCAAGTTTTGTGTCCGCTGGGAACAGAACAGATATTTCTCTGGAGGACCCAGATTTCTGGCAGAAATGGGCGAAAAAAGCAGAGCTGGACCTGGATGCAATCAATGGCAGGGTAAGCTGTGATTTAACAGAGAAAAAGAAGCTCTCTTGTACTGTGTCTCGCAGGAGATGCTGCATGAATTGAGGCACTAATCTATAGCACTTCTCTCTTGTGTAATTGTGCAGGGCACTTACGGCTGACTATTATTCATTGTTTCATTAATGCCAGGGTCATGCATTAGCAGCTTTTGACAGGTATCATAGTCATAATTCTTACTGACAATTGATAACTGAAGATGGTGTGAATCCAAATCTGGGTAGTTTCTGCCACACTCCGTGGTGTCACTCCTCATAAATATGCTATCTGGGCATAATTAATGAGGCTGATTTCCCCAGGCTAACAGTGCGTGGAATGTAGCCGTAATTGAGCTAAGGCTAAATTGTTTAAACTTGGCCACGGGAAGCATTTTCTGTAATTACCACTGTTCTTTGCACTCTGGAGAATTGGAGGCGCTAAGCAGCTTATATCTGCTTGAAGGGAAGCGTCATGTTATGTCTAAATAAAAGTGCTTTATCACAGTACTTTCTGCATGTGCCCTTGAACAGAGGTCTTCCGTTCTGCAGTCTAGTGGTCATCTATATTATAATGCTACACTGCAATTGAGCTAAAGGTGCTGAACATGCAGAATCCTTTTCTGCTTGTTTAATTCTTGAGGGAGCATTCTAACCCTTGTATTACTCGTCAGAATAATCTGGTGATTGACACTCCTCGGGTCCGGAAGCAAACTCGTCACTACAGTTCTATGAAAGAGGATGACTTGATGGAGTATTCAGAGCTTGAGAGTGACTCGGAGGATAAACCCATTCAGAAACCAAGAAGGCCTCAGGACCGAACCCAGGGCTACCCCCGCAGTGAGTGCTTCAGAGTGGAAAAAAACCTGCTGGTATATGGGTGAGTGCAGTCTGAAAAGAGGCATATTAAAATGTTTTGTTGATTTATATATTTTTTTATTTTATTTTTTTTTATTATCTGCTTTGTGCTTCTTTTAGCTGTCAGTGCAAACCCCAAAAATCTACAGAGATGACAGTTGTGTGCTATATTTCCATCTTGCACTTGAGCAGTCCCGAGGGTCTATCCCTATAATTAGTTGCCATTTAGCAGACGCATTTTGCTCAAGCACCTTTGAGTGCACAAACTAGACATGACCCCATAGCATGGCACCCCATTGAGAGAAAAAAATCTCAACTAATTTCCAACATTGAAAAATACATGTTCAAAGTAAAGTGCTCAAGTAATTCTTTCTGTCAGACTTCTTCCACTCCATGTACCTCATCAATAGATTTCCATTTTCCTCAATTGTAGCTTGTCATGGAAACTGGCTTTAGCAGGAAGTCCATCCCTGTGCCATGAGACAGGATATTCAGCGTCCTGCTTTGTTTTAGCGGCATCCAAATTTCCCTTGTCTCGTCTTGTTTTTCATTTGGAATGAGAATATCTGGTAGCTCACAGCCCACCAGTGCAGTGGCCGAGTTTGTCATGCTTGCTTGTCCCGGGGCAGTGGCAGACACGGCACTATCTAACGCGTACAGTTAATTAAGAGCCAGGCCTCAGTGCACTCAGCACTAATCATGGCTGGCTGCACGCACCGTGTCTGACCAGTATTTTTTTTTCCTTTTCAGTCAGACGCGTCTAGACCCCTGGGCTATACGGCAAATTAGATCCATCAAGTCTGAGGGCTTTGTCTCTTCTGATGTGTTTTTTTTTTTTTTTTTTCGAAAAAGCAGTGCCAAGCTGTAAAATCAGAGCAGACCTTCCCCCTCTTTTCTCAAAAAAAAAACCTTTAGGCCTGTGCTTAGAGTGCTTGAGGAGCCTACTCCATCAAATAACAAGGGCATTGGGTCTCTCCATGGTCATGCACCATGCCAGCAAGGCGGTGATGCCACCCGTCCTCTATTTTATGAGAACTGGCACAATCATAGAGAAATTCTGGCACTGAGTTTATTTCCCAGACCATACAAATTCACATTTTGAATTAGTTTAACTGATCTATTATACAATGTTCTATATAAGTTTATGAATAAGATTTTTGCAGAGTTGCAGTTCAAAATGTCTGCTATGCTTGAAAGAAACTATGGTTTTAGCTAGCTATATTTGCCCTGGCTAACTTTTTTTCTGTTTTGCGTAGGTGGGGCCGCTGGAGTGACATCCTCTCCCATGGACGCTTTAAGCGCCCGTTGAGGGAGCGAGACGTAGAGACCATCTGCCGTGCACTTCTGGCCTACTGCCTGCTCCACTACCGAGGAGACGAAAACATCAAGGGCTTCATTTGGGACCTCATAACCCCTACTGAGGATGGCCAGAGCCGCACACTAACCAACCATTCTGGTGGGACACTGCACTTGTTCACTCTGAGCTTTTTTTGCATCTGGCACTTTACTTGCTAAACAATGCCATTTCTGTCTCTTCAGGATTGTCTGCTCCTGTGCCCCGGGGCCGTAAAGGGAAGAAGGGGAAGCTGCCGGTTGCTCAGACTCGCATGCCACAGGCAGACTGGCTTGCTGACTGTAATCCTGACTTACTCCTTCAGGAGGACAGTTACAAGAGACACCTGAAACACCACTGCAACAAGTATGTAACGATCTTAAATACTCAATTTTTACAGCTTTACTGAAGAAACTAATGTTTAAGTCAGTTTGCAGAGTTAAAATGGTTTTACTTTAAATGGAAAAATCTATTAAAATGCATTGTTTTTGATTGTTCAACTCTGCTCAAGCTTTTAAAAAGTATTTGTGGATTAAATCCACTTGAGTAGTGTTTAAAACCTTTCTTCCCCTCTTTCTCTGCTCCCAATGCTTTCCTGCCTGTAATCACCACTATCCTGTCCTAATAAAGGTTTATTTGGAAAATAAAAATCTACCTATTAAAGGTATTTTTTGAGACTAAAGTGCCCTTACAACTATAAAGATCCGTAAAAGATTGCTGATTAGTACCTTCCATATGGATGGAAATCTTCTCATCAACATTTTTATAATTAAAAGATCCTTATCCAATGATTGTGAATGGAAATTCCTTGAAGGTATTTTTAACCTAAAAATTTAAATTCTGCCACCATTTACTCCTCTTTTATTGTCACTTGGAAGTAAATGTGTACCAGCAATCTGCTTTCCTCAATCTCTTCAACAGAAGAAAGAAACTAGTAAACGTTTAAAATGACATGAGGGAGAGTAAATGAGGTCATTTTTATTTTTAGATGAGCACTTTGTATTGGTCCTGTTTTTAAATCTCACTCTGAATGTTCAGGGTTTTTTTTAGGATAACCTTTGACTTCCAAGCCTGATATCATGAAAGCAATGCTTGAGGAATTAAATGCTTGAGGGGCTTTTCAACTTGAAAAAAGTAATTGAAGCAAACTTGTGAATTTAGTTGAACGTGTCCAAAAGTGAGTTAGCAACATTACCTTGTGGTGCAGATGTTTCATTAAGCTGCTTGGCTCCTCCATAGTTTAGCTTTGACTAATGAATGTCAGTTAAAAAATGGCCAGCTGTAGAGAATCTGGCAAAAGAAAGAGTCCCATCTTTCTGGCAGAGGCTTCTGCCAAGCGACTGAAATAATGAATGACAGGCCATGAGGAATCTTTTTTTATTGCTGAAATTAAAGATTTTAAGATCGCTCAATAATTCATCGTTCAGCTCATCAGGCCGCACATGATGATTTCGCCTCTCGCCCCACACATCCATTATGGTCCATGTGCTGCCTGTGTGCATCTTTTGTTTTTCACAGACTCTCTGGTTTCATTTGATAAATAATTTCTGTTGCCAGGCCAGTATTGTTGTGTCCTGGCTAACACTAGGCGATGATGGGAGAAAGAGAGAAAGGAAAACAAGGTTTACACTGCTGGCTCTGATGTGCATCCAGAGAAGGGGAACAGAGCAACAGCTGAGGAAACGTTACGAGACGATAAATGTGAGGTGCTTAGACCGCCAACCATCTGCTCGCCGCACTGCAAACTTCTGCCTCTGTACTTTGGAGACGTCCCGTTAGCACCTCCCCAACTTCCCTAACAGCATTAGGAAGGAAATGAAAATGAGAGGATGAAGGAGCTGAAAGTGTGTGCGCGCACGCAGGAGGGGGGTGAGGGTGGGTATGGGCGGCTCCCCAAGCGCGGCGGCGCGGTGCCAGGCCAGGTGCCAGGCAGACCTGTTGGAAGCGGGTGAAAGGCGGCACACACAGAGGTGATTATGTGCAGCCATCTGTCAGGCGTGGAGGCTGCCGCACAGCGTGGCTAATCAGCCCTGGCAGCATGATGGATGAGCCGTGGCACATGCCAAAGAGCTGCTGCTGCCGCTGCTACTGCTGCTGGCACAGCTCAGAGCTGGCCAAACTTACTCACTCTTTTGTTTCTGCCTTTTCTCCTTCCTTGTCCTTTTTTCTTTCCTTTTAATCGGTGTGTCACTCCATTAACCCCCAACTCATCTTTGTTCTTTTCTGTTGTTTTTCTCCTGCCCTTTTTAATGCTCTCTCTATCTCTGACAGAGTGCTGCTGCGGGTCCGCATGCTCTACTATCTGCGACAAGAAGTCATCGGAGACCAGGCAGACAGAATCCTGGAGGGAACTGATTCAAGGTTGGCATCTCCCTCCATTCCCTTCTACCGAATCCTGCCTGCTGTTATCTTTCCTCTCCCTCCATCACTTTCTCCTCCTCCTCCTCCCCCTTTCTGACAACACCCCCACCCAGATGTGCATGCATTTATAATGTGCAAACGTGCTCGCCATATTGATGCTCTCAAGGACTCGACTGAAGTTCTAATGACTGCGAGGGCTCGCGTGTGCGCACAAGTGCAGAGGGTGAGATAAGCGAGCGGCTCAGATCTCTGGCCATAATCAGGTTGGCCCTGAATAAACAAGATGAGAAAAATGGGCCTAAATGAGATGTGGCTTGCTAATGCTTGCATTTCCTACCAGATGTCGGCAGATAGACATTAATGCTGCGCTCATTAGATTATGTGCCGCTGTGGCCATCTCCTGGTTTTAATCACTCTTTCCTGTGTTTGTTTGTCTTTCACTTACAGTGAGTTGGATATCTGGATCCCACAACCCTTCCATGCTGACGTTCCCACTGATTGGTGGGACCTTGATGCGGACAAGTCTCTCCTTATTGGCGTCTTCAAGCATGGTAAGCTCCACCTCTTCACAGCTGCCATTGGTGCTTTCGTGGTTACAGTAATTGCTAATGTTGACCTATTGTAATATTGCCTAGAGATTGATTAGTGATATTTTCTGAATGGCTGATCTGGGACTGAATGGAGAGGGGGGTGGGGGAGATTTGAGATCCTATCCATCAGAGGCAACAGGCACCTCTCAGCACATTTTATTAACATTGACCCACAGTGTTAAGAAGTGATCTGGGAGAACCTGCTAAATTCCCGGTGTGGGATGTGAGTGTTTTCTTTTGTAAAGCTGTGCAGCTGTCCCAATTTATCTTTTGGGGAAAACGGGGCCAAAGCAGTATTAAAAAAAAAAGACAGAGCGAGATTGAGAGGGGTTTTTCAGCTGCCGACTTTTAATTGCATTAAGTATAGTAATAGCCTCTTTATTTAATAATGTGTGCTGATCTCGCACCGATATTAATCTTGGCGAGGGCTTTTTATGCTTCTCTCAGATTGGTCTTTTTCCTGAATGTTTGCACAGAGAGCTCTCTCTCTGGTCTCCCCCGGTGCGCTGTGCTACCTCGTTAACTCAGCTGGCCTCTATACACGTGCGCGCACACACACACAGGAGCGTGTATATAACACAGGCAGCCTGTTCTTAATCATAATCCCAATTCAGTAGGGAGGTCTGGGGAGGAAAGGTGGCAGGCCTGGACTGCACAGGAAAGAGTGATGGCCTATAAACCCCCTCATGATTACAGTTTGGCTCGGGGCGCGGCAGCAGTTAGGAACAATGTGTCACTGCATAAATCCTAATTGAAATGTGATGTTCTGCCGGGGGAGGGGGTGCTCGAGCCCGTCTGATCAGCAGCTCAGCTGAAGTGGGTCCAGCCTGCCAATCGCCTCCCCTGTTGTGCGCTGTAGGGATCCGCAGGCTCAAATCTGTTCTGCTTGGACAGTTTCAACGGGCATTTTCCTCTGGCTCGGCCTATTGTTTCTTTCTAGTTTTTTTTTCTTTGGTCTGATTTAATCTTCGGATTGTTTTTGAAAGTATTCTATTCTGTCAACATAATTTTGACAATTAACATGTCGGCTATGTTTCTAAAATCTATCTACATGGGTTTTTCCCCAAGGACCTTTTTATTTTTTTTTATTATAATTGTACCTTTTTTTGTGCTATATTTGGCATTCAGTATTTTAGCCTATTTTTAGAACTCTTTAAACACATTACATAATTTCATCACATATAAACCTTTTTAATCTTTTTTTTTCCATTTTCTTTTTCCATTTGACTCGCCAGTAATAATTTTTTCTGCTTTCACATCACTAGGGGAAATAATAGCTTCCACAGCTCAGCCTGTAATTATGCATATTTTATGTTCGCCACTGCTCTTTTCTTCTGCTAGGCTACGAGAAGTATAACTCTATGCGTGCTGACCCCACCCTGTGTTTCCTGGAGAGGGTGGGCATGCCTGATGCCAAGGCCATCGCTGCTGAGCAGAGGGGAGCGGACATGATGGCAGATGGTGTCGAGGGGTAAGTTTGGCCCAAAATCACAGCCCCAGCAAGAGGGACTCCTGCTCTTTCTGTCTCCCTTCCTTTATCCTTCACCCTACTTTTCTTTTGCTTCTTTTCTTTGTTTTCTGTTGCACTCATTGCATTTCTTTTTTTTTTAATAGAGAGGAAGAAGACCCAGAGTACAAACCACTTCGAATGCCTTTCAAAGACGACCTGGATGTAAGTTTGGAATTACGTTTATCTTGAGTGTATTCTTTTTTGTTAAAGATTGGATCACATTATTTTCTATGTCCGCAGGATTTTACAAACTCTCCTTTGGATGATAATAATGACGGGATGGATGGTGAGACAGGAGAAGGTATTTATTTTTTGCAGTTCACAGATGTTGCCCATTTTATTTGAGATTTTAATAGTCTCTGCTTACCATTACTCTTTGTCCACACTCAGCACCTAAGCTTGGTGAGAACGGGAAGCCAGGCAATCTGTACTGGCCACCAGCCTCTGCTCTGACTGCTCGATTGCGCCGCCTCATCACGGCCTATCAGCGCACTCACAAACGTGAGCAACTAAGACAGGAAGCCATGGCTAAACCTGACCGGCGCCGGCGCCGCCCGCGTGATGACATCCTTGCCATGGTAACAGAAGGTGGAGCTTATGTCCCTGATGGAGCAGTGGCATTCATGGCTGATGGAGGGGCCTTCATACCTAAGGGATCACCTTTCATTCCAGACAGCGCCGCTCTGCTGGCTGATAGTGCAGCTTATTTCAAAGAGCGACGACAGAGGTCAGCTTTTTTTTTTTTTTAATGAACAAAAACATTTTTTTCTCCTTTTAGTTACATCACCTCATTTTAATTTACCAACCTCTGTTTTCCAGATGGACAAGGCGTGAAGAGGCTGATTTCTACCGTGTGGTATCCACATTCGGTGTAGTTTATGATGTGCACAGACAGTGCTTTGACTGGTCCCAGTTCCGTGCCTTTGCTCGTCTAGACAAGAAGACTGACGAGAGCTTGGAAAAATATTACTGTTCATTTGTGGCCATGTGCAAGCGGGTGTGCCGGATGCCAATTAAATCAGAGACGGGTAAATGATTTATTATCTGAGATTTGTGATCTCTTGAAGCATCATAAAGAAGTTGTCTAGAATTAAGACTTTTTTTTCTACCCCATTATTGTTTTTTCCTTTAGCTGTCCAAATGCTATTTCCTTTCATAATGGATAGAAAACTAAAGTAGAATGCACACTATTTTAGTGTTTCTAGCTGATGTAAAAAAAAAAGATTGCTGTCAATTTCATATTTAATTGTGAAGTTATTTATATTTTGTTTTTTCAGCACACCTGTAATCTCAAAATTAACATCTATTCTTTGTTGCATATAACAATATTATAATGTCTAAATTGTGTAAAGTTTGTTTTTTTCTTCTATTAGTGCTATATGGATAGATAGATTGTATTTTTTTTATCCATTAATTGCATTTTCTGTGTTTGTGCTTGAATGTTTTTTTTTCTGTCTAAAAAAAAGTCTGTCTACTTGCAGAACTGCCAGACCCCACCATCATCATTGACCCTATTACAGAGGAGCGGGCTTCACGGACACTCTATCGTATCGAGCTGCTGCGGCGGATCAGGGAGCAGGTGTTGCCGCACCCTCTTCTGGAGGAGAGGTTAAGCCTGTGCCAGCCCAGCCCTGACCTCCCAGCCTGGTGGGAGCCTGGACGTCACGACCGAGACCTCCTGCGTGGAGCCGCAAAGCATGGTGTCAGCCGCACCGACTACCACATCCTCAACGACCCGGAGCTGAGCTTCTTGGAGGCCTATCGGAAGTTCACACAGGGCAAAGGTGTGGAACTGCCCGTCATTGTGTCTGATCCTCTCACTCCTCTGACCCTCCCCAAAGACGAAGAGGTGAAGGAAGAGCAGGGAGATGTGATGCTACCCAACATGGAAAACGGTAACATAGGAGATGTTAAAGAAGAGAAATCTGAAGCCTTGTCTCCTAAAAAGGAAGTCAAGAATGAAGAGGATGAAAATGATTTGGGTCTTAAGCAAGAACCCAAAGAGGAGAAGATGGAAGTAGAGGAGAAAGATGTAACTGAGGTTAAGACCGATGTGGAGCAGGTTTGTCCTGTGGATGGTATTGTTGAGAAGAAGCCAATGGATCAGGAGCCCACAGACACCCTTCCTTCCTCTGAGGACAAGAATGCTGAGAAAGAGCTAACCACTGAAAATAAACTGTCTACTGAGAAAACCTCAGAAGATGAGGAAGAAAAGATGGATGAGGATGACAAATCAGAAAAATCTTCACAAGCTGAAGGTAAATATTAGAACTCATTATTACTTACTATTTTTTAATTACTCCATTTTCATGAAATCCAAAGTAAATGGGATATATTCTGTGAATGATTATTTCAAAAGGGAATATGCTGGAATATAAACAACAAGCTTCACCTTCACATGATTTTTGGTAGCACCTCATAAATCTTTAGATCAGTGGTCTCAAGAACCACAGCTCTCCAAAATTTAGCTCCAGCCACCTCCAACTCACACCTGCTTAATAATCAGTTCGGTAGGCTTTTATGGCTGTTTCACTGTCAAAAGGTGTACCGAACCATACCGTGCCACTTTTTCGGCACCCTTTCGAAGGGTACCAAACACAAAAAAAGAGTACCAAAAGGTGGAGTTACACGTGCAGCCGAACACTGATTGGTTACAGAGATACGTCACAAGCTCGTGGAGCTAGTCAGAATCAAAACAATGGAACCGCCATGTTTTTAAATACACAGCCGAGACATTATCGTAATACTTTATGCATCTAATAACGAGCCATGGTTGACCTGAGCTCACACAAACCTTGTCGTCTTGATGAACAGCCACAAAGCCAAGAAGAACAAATTCTGCTGTGTTCTGTTGTTGTATTACGAGCTCGTCAAAGTGTGAGCGGTTTCACTTTGCCCAGAGAGCTCACGATCGCGTCTATATTTGAAATAACGAAATAAGTATTTGAGCTCATATTTTTAACGTGCTCATTAACGTGATCATTGAAGCGCTCTGATATCCAATCCATTCAGATGCGGACAAACGCAAGAGTGAAGGGCAAAAAAACAAATGAGAAGCCTGAAAACAGCAGCAAATGATGCTTCTGCAACCTAAAACATGAACAAACTGTCATGTTTAACAATATTATCACCTTTTGGACTATTATGAACTCTGAATGACGAAATTACTTTCTAACAAGAGGCTACACGGGCTACTGATTACAGACACAAATGAGAGGTTTGCACTGACTGTGGGCTATATTTTGTGCCGTTTCTTTAACCCAAATAAGGACTAAATGTATGCTGTGTGTAGTTTTCTGTAATTGGTAACATATCAGAGACTGTAAGGGTCTGTATGTGTTCATATATGTTGCATTTATTTTATATAATTGCAGACGTTACAGTAGGCTGTTTTACACTATTGTTGATCTGCAGTTATAATCAAATCATGTTCATAGAAAAGTTAGTTAAGAACATTTACACAAGTATTTGTGTATAAAGCATCTGTGTTGTGAGAAGTGCTTCTCATATGATATGTGAACGACCTGTATGGTGTTACTGTGATATTTCCTTGAGTAAACATGACGTCGTCTGAAACCTTCTGTCGTACACCACGCCCACCAAAAGGGTACCCTTGGTAGTGGAAGCGCAAGCTTGATAAAGGTGACCCGTACCGTACTGTACCTCTCAATGGAAACGAGCCATAGTAGTCTTGTACACCTTGATTAGTTGGATCAGCTGTGTTTGATTAGGATTGGAGCCAAACTATGCAGAGCTGCGGCCCTCCAGGAATTGAGTTTGAGACCCATGCTTTAGATCAGGGGTCACCAATCTCTGTCCTGAAGGGCCGGTGTCCTTGCAGGGTTTAACTCCAACTTGCCTCAACACACCTGCCTGGTTGTTTGTTAGGATATCTAGTAAGACCTCTATTAGCTTGTTTAGGTGTGTTTGATTAGGGTTGGAGCTAAAAGCTGCAGAACATCAGCCCCCCAGGAATAAGTTTGTTGATGCATGCTTTAGATGGTCAAGTTTGTTTCAGTTTTGTGTGTTAAAAGATCATTTTAATTTGCAGTTGGAGCTTCATCTGAGAGGAAGAATTTCGATGAGGAGAGCAATGCCTCCTTGAGCACTGCCCGTGATGAGACCAATGAGACTAGAGATTGCTTTAGTGTTGATGATGTGGAGCCATCGGCCTCTCAGATGTTCAGTGAACGCTCACTTTTCTCTTTCTGGCCAAAGGTTAGACTTTCTTTTTTTCCATTTTCAATTAATTCCTGTCTTTCTGGTCAATTAAATGTCTTTTAGAAGAATGTTTTTACATGTGTACATGTGCTTGCATTTCCTATCTTTATCAAAGTAATATTGGTTTGAGGCAAAAAGGATTTAAAGGTGAATCAAGTCAAGGCTGGAGCTTTAAGGAAACCAAGGATATAATGCATGTGAAAAGACTACTGATAGCTGCCACATGTTTTGTGATTATTAAGAGGACACAATTGCACTAAGATCCTTGAAACATTAAACTTGAGCTGAAATGGAGAAAACGAGTTACCCTTTGTGTACTCTCTAGCTCATTATGCATGCATACACGCGTGCACACGCCTGCTCACACTCTTCTGTGTTTGTATTTCAGGACAGGGTAATGATCAATCGTATGGACAACATCTGTGAAGCGGTCATGAAGGGCAAGTGGCCTTCCAACAGGAGGCAGTTCTTTGACTTCCCAGGCCTGTTGCCTGGCTACAGCTCCATGGCGACGGACAGCCCCCTGCAGAGGCGGAGTCTGGGTGATCTCTCACTGGTGGGTCAGACCAGCTACAGTGGAAGTGAAGACCTCACCATGTCACCACAGGTCAATAAGGCAAGTCCCACCCTTAACCTAAAGTGCTTTGCACTGAGACTCCCTAGAGTGCCAAAGCATCCTTTTTTGTATTATAAAGATCAGTTTTACACTGAGTTCAATGTTTATCCCTATTAAGCATCCCTTCATTCTTCAGGATGATGCTTTGAGTTTGTCAGTTCCCCGACAGCGCAGACGCAGGAGAAGGAAAATAGAGATTGAGGCTGAGCGTGCTGCCAAGCGCAGGAACCTGATGGAAATGGTTGCTCAGTTGCGAGAGTCTCATGCTGCAGAAGGCCAGGCTCAGGCCATAGATCTGACAAAGGCTTTGCACAGCGTGTCCTCCTCGTCATCCTGCTCCGCTTTCCCTGGAGCCATGGCCTCCTCCGCAACCCTGAAAGCACAGATGGAGCTGCTACAACCGGGTGCTTCCTCCAGACCCAGGGCCAACGGCTCTCTACTTGACACTGAACTCCCCAACCGGAGAAAGAGAGGTCGCAGGAAAAATGTGGAGGGGTTGGAACTGCTCTTTATGGGGAACAAGAGAGGGCAGCTCAGTGCGGTGCGTATCCTGTTCATATGTGATATTTTGTGTTGTGGCATTTTCATAACATTTATTTTATCATTTCCTGCTTTTTTTTTTTTTTTTTTTTTTTCCCCCATCAACAGGAGCTTTCCGATGGGACCAAAGCTTTTGTGGATGGACGGGCACAGGCCTCTGGTGAAGGTCTGGATGAGGGAAGTCTTCAAGGAGAAGATGGATCCAGCACTAAGGACCTGCGGGAATGGTTGAGACAACACCCTACATACACCATGGATATGCCTGGCTACGTACCAGTGAGTGCAGTTCTTTGTGCCATCCAGCTTTTTCTGTTGGCTGGTGTGGGATTGTCCTGTGTCATATGCAAATTATCTAACAAAGTTCTCTTATCGTTTAGAAGAATGAGGACCTCCTCCTCTCGCAGTTTGCCAAGCCTAAACAAAAGAGGCACAGATGCCGCAATCCCAACAAGATAGACATTAACACACTGACCGGGGAAGAGAGGGTCCCTGTTGTTAACATAAGGAATGGAAGAAAGGCAAGTCTTTATTAGAAATGAGCATAGTTTTTTTTCCACTTTTAATATCGTTCATACTGACTGTAACCTTTTATAAATTGTTTGACTACAGATGGGTGGAGCCATGGCCCCTCCAATGAAGGATTTACCCCGCTGGCTTGTTGAAAATCCAGAGTATGCCATTGCCCCAGACTGGACAGATATTGTAAAGCAGTCTGTGAGTCTTTTTTATTTATTTATTTATTTATTATTATTATTATAATTATTATTATTATTTTTTGTAATGTATTGGTAATAATAAAATTCATGAAATGAATATATATATCTTAGCTTTTGGACTCTATACTTGAATTGTTTAATTTTTAAATTTTTTTTATAAAATTTTTTTTTTTATTATTTAAGGGTTTTCTGCCAGAATCTATGTTTGACCGTCTTCTGACGGGGCCAGTGGTCCGAGAGGAGGGTGTCCGCCGCAGGGGTAGGAGACCCAAAGCAGAGATCGCCAAGGCCACAGCAGCAGCACAGGCAGCAGCAGCAGCAGCAGCGGCGGCAGCAGCCACCACGTCCGGTGTTAATCCTCTGCTGATGAACGGGCTGTTTGGAAGTATGGACCTGACCAGTCTGCAGGGTCTGCAGAACCTCCAAAGCCTCCAGCTAGCAGCTGGCCTTATGGGCTTTCCTACTGCTCTCGGTGGTGGCGCAGATGCCAAACATGCAGCGGCAATGCTACCCCTCATGCTTCCTGGAATGGGTGGCCTCCCTAACATGTTTAGTCTGGGTAGTCTGTTTGGAGGAAACCTGGCTGCAGCGGCTACAGCCACCAACGGTGCTTCCAGCACAGAACAGGCCGAATCTGAGGAGAATCCCAAGCCGAAGACAGACGAGGAGACCAAGGGGGAAGGAGATGAGAAGGAAGAAAAGCAAGCCGAGAAAGCATCTGAAACTGAGTCTGCAGATGCTACTGGTGATGCTGCAGCACTCAATGCAGCCGCCGCTGCTGCCGCCGGCATGTCTACAGGGACCCTGGCCTTCAACCCTTTCCTGCTGTCCACCATGGCACCAGGTCTCTTCTACCCTTCCATGTTTTTACCTCCCAGCCTCGGTGGACTGGCCATCCCAGGCTTCCCTCAAGCTTCTCTCGCTGACCTCCAGAGTGCTGTGTCCGGGGCCTTAGGAGCCACTGGCGAGGACAAGGAGTCCGACAAAGGGCCCCGCACAAATCAGGACCCAAATGCCTCAGTGGCTGATGTGGAAACTGCTGACAACACACTTGAAGACAGTGACTCAGAGGAGAGCCAGAACAAGACTGCTGATTCATCAGTACTGGATGATGACCTGGCAGGGCCAGCAGAGGAAATGGACTCCATGGAGGGTGGAATGGATGATGAGGACGACGACGACGATGACGATGATGATGATGACCCTGCTGATGAGGATGACAAAAGTGACTAAATACAAAAAAATAAAAAACTGAATCAGGCCTTCTAACATTTCCCCAGGGCTGAGGAGACACTGACTGAACTCTGACAGGACGTTAGTCCAGTTGTTTACATGCCAACACTATCCAAAACACTTTGGTTTTTGTTGACAGGTAACGTTAAGAGGAAAGCAAATAAGCTGTCTCTGTAACCAATAGCATAGCCAGGGATGATGCAAACCGACGTAGAGTTGTGCGGCTGTCAAAAGGGTGTTTTTGTTTTTATTTTATTTTTTTCCCATGTTTCATTTTTTTTTTTTTTCTTGAAGTCTTCGGCACTGTGTGGGTGCCTTCTAGATGAGATGGAAATTTTCTGAATATTATAGGAATTGATCGTTCCGATAGTGCTATGCTGCTCTCTTTATTTTGTTTTTTGTCCTCTCTCTCTCCCTCCCTCTCTCTTGTTGATATTGTAACAATGAGTAGCATCTCGTAATATTCAGTGGTGTACAATTTAACGGCATTAAGACTCTCCGCTGCTGAAGAATCGTGGTTTTCGTTGTACTGTTCTGCTGAGAGGAGCGAGCAAAGTTCTCACATATCATAGTCTACACTTGTACTGTTCCCAGTCTCTCACACTGACAATCCAAACGGGTGAGGAGACCTCTCAACCTGTGGAGACAGCAATAACGAAGGCAGCTTTTGAATGTTCAATTTTACTCTTCTTGACTTAACACCGGAAAGTGTGAAAAAGCGATATGAAATAAATTACTGCAGTCAAATTGTCTCATTGTATCCATGTTAATGCACTGGTGTAAGAATAAAATCAGGTACCTTTATCTATTTGAATGGACTTTTGTTACTTTAGCCACAAAGCTGAACAGCATTACCTCAATTCTAACTAGCCTTGAAGTTTACAAACAAAAATGTTGTAAATTGTTTTGTTTTTTTCTTTTGTGAGTGTCTTTTTTTTTTCTTCTTTTTGGTTTTTTGTTTTGAAACCATCATGTATGATGAACTGTAAATTGCTGCCAACTGTAGTAATGATGCTTTTAATAAAAGTGACTCACAATATTCACCTAGGAAACCAAAACCTTGTTTGTGTAGCTCTGTGGGAATGTCGGATAGCATTTCTTTTTGACAATTAAACTTTTATATATTTAACAATAAATTCTTCACATTTACCTCTGTTCGATCTCTCAAATTATATGAATTAGCTCTCTGAATATGTGAACTTCTGTACTTCAGTTTCAAACCTTAAAGCTAATTACACTGTTAATCTTTTAAAAACCCGAATCGTGTGCTAGAAGTGTCGTGCAGTAGCACTGCATGACCTGGTTGCCAGGAAAAGAGTGGCTCCGACAGGCCTGTTTACTCTAGCCATCATAAACACCATCAGTCCTGTGGAGCGGTTGACATAACGTGCTCCGACAGAACGAGAGGACATGGCAGGGGCTCTCTGTCCGCTCCAGTAGCCAGCCATTATGAGCCTAACGCCTGGAACAAGCCTTTTCCCCCCGCCTCTCTCGACAGACATCTTTCATAATTGCACTTTCCGATGAAGTGGTTCGTGAAATCCATAGGTCTCGTGTGCACCCAGCATGCCGCTCTTGGCAGGAGTTGGAGTTTGAGATTTGGACAGGAGGTGCTTGTGCATGGAGTTGTCAAAATGATGCCCTTTATTGTTGTCGTGGAAGTCCTGAGGTGTTAATGTATGATAATTGACTATTTAGATGCTGGAAATGTTGTTTCCTTGTAAAAAACGGGCGAACTGCTGTTGAGTAGATTTTTGTAGTTTCCTGTTTTTAATGAAGAGCGAATTCTGGTGTTGTTAGAGCAGTTTTTGTGGCAGTGCAAATCGTCTGCGGTTTCTAGTCATTATGTGCCATCTTGACACATGGCGCAGTCGCTCGCGGAGGGCTAGTCATCGTGCCTCCTCAAACCACTGACTGCTGGGTGTGAAGTCTGTCATTGGTGAGGAGGCAGGTTGTGGTTCACCACTGAGCGTCAAACATGGCAACACAGCACAGATCAGTAACGCTGGGCCGCTGGGATTAGAGCTGGCAGATTCCCCCTGGGAGAGAGGCCCTTTCGTGGGAAGGCCAGACTTGATGCTTTCCTTTGCCAATGCTGTACTGTTGTAGACCATCCCAACCACAAAAGCGTTAAGCTGTACATGAGCTGATATTAGATTAACATGGATCTACTGTAGGATTTCCACTGATTCAACAACTCTTCGTTATTTTTTGCAGTGTTGTTTCAATAACAGCTTTAAAAGATTTTTTTTTGCTTTATATTGTCAAAGTCTGTTGAAGGTCATCTTACTAAATAGGGGTATTTGTTTGTTTTTAGCCATTCATCCACATTTCTTGTCTTCCCAAGAGCAGTGCTTATTATGCTGCGGAAATTATTACACTATGCAAATTAATGACTACATGTGGGGCGACAATGTTAACACTTATGCACTTTGAACCCTTACCAACCATCTATGAATGTCTGGCTTTTGGTGCCACAAACCAAGCTTGTGCAGCACTAATAGAATACATGCAATTTGTATTGAAAATGTAAACTTCTGTAGTTCATTTAGTTGTCGTTTTTGGGCCATTTGGTGATTTTTTTTTTTTTTTTTTTTTTTTTTTATTTTATTTTATTATTTTTTATTTTTATTATTATTATATTTTTTTTTCCTCAGTCATCCTTTTCAGAGATTTTTTTTTCCATTAAATTTTCTTCTGCTTATTTGGGGCCAGGTCACGGGGGCAGCAGTCTCAGGAGAGAACCCCAGACTTCCCTCTCCCCAGACAGCCAAGAGACATCGTCCCTCCAGTGTGTCCTGGGTCTTTCCCAAAGCTTCCTCCCAGTGGGACATGCCTGGAACACATCCCCAGGTAGGCGTTTAGGAGGCATCCGAAACAGATGCATGAGCCACCTCAGCTGACTTCTCTCGATGTGGAGAAGCAGCGACTCAGAGCTCCTCCCAGGTGACAGAGCTCCTTACTCTATCTATAAGGATGGCCCTGCCACCTGCGAAGGAAACTCATTTCAGCTGCTTGTATCCAAGATTTTGTTCTTTCAGTCATGACCCAAAGCCCATGATCATAGGTGAGAGTAGGAACTTAGATTGACCGGTAAATCGAGAGCTTTGCCTTTTGACTCCTTTCCTCCTTTACCACAATAAAGTGATGCATCGACCACATTACTGCTGCCACTGCACCGATCTGCCAGTCAATCTCACGTTCCATCCTTCCCTCACTCAAGATACTTGAACTCCTCCACTTGGGGTAAGGACTTTCCTTTAAACTGGAGATGGCAAGGCAACGTTTTCTGGTGAAGCACCGTGGCCTAAGACTTGAAGGTGCCTTTTCAGGCCTCTTTTCGGGTCTCTTGAGCCCGATCTCAGTTCTACCATTTATCCCTTACCCTTACCCCTCTTTTTGTGTTTTTATGTGAAGGGGTAGGGCTGTCCCAATTCTTTTTAGCTTGATGGAGTACGGTTGAGGGAAAGGGCTAGACAGCCCTTGAAACTGAGATTTTTCAACCACACCTAAAACCAAGGGGTATGAAAATTTCCCAAAGTACACAATCTACAACGTTAGCATGGCTGCACACGGGACTTCCGTTTGTTTTTCCTGACATGGACATTTTTGTTCTCAATCTCAAATGACATTTTTAATGTATATAGACTACGCATTGGGGACTTTTAACTTTAAACTCAAATGATTAATCACATTTTTAGCTGTGTACTATGTTAATGTTGAATCGCAGACAGCAAGAGTCAATGACCCGAGACA
>CAIGQZ010001336.1:29152813-29177222 GCA_903798205.1 Danio tinwini
TGTTCATCACATACAATAAATGTTTAAGTATCTATTACATATAGTACTGCTTATATTATTTTACCATCTGTACACAAATATATGTAGTGAATGTGCAAGTCCATAGGTGGGGCTGTGGTGGTGTGGTAATGTGGGCTGGTGTGGCTACAGTGCCAGGGCTGATTTTTTTTTTTGTCCCAGTCCACCCCTGCGTTCCACCCCATCCTAAAGTTGCTCTATTGGATGTAATCTGGTGACTGTGGAGGCCATTTGAGTAAAGTGAACTCATTGTCATGTTCAAGAAACGGGTCTGAGATGATTCACGCTTTATGACATGGCGTGTTATCCTGCTGTAAGGACATGGTCAGCAACAATACTCAGGTAGGCTGTGGCGTTGACATGATGCTCAATTGGTACTAATGGGCCCAAAGTGTGGCAAGAAAATATCCTTCACACCATTATACCACTACCACCAGCCTGAACTATTGATACAAGGCAGAATTGATCCATGCTTTTATGTTGTTGACACCAAATTCTGACCCCGAATGTTGCAGCAGAAAAAGAACTGCAAATTGTAGCCTCAGTTTCCTGTTCTTAGCTGACAGGAGTGACACACGGTGTGGTCTTCTGCTGCTGTAGCCCATCTGCCTCAAGGTTCGACATGTTATGCATTCAGAGATGCTCTTCTGCATACCTCGGTTGTAACAAGTGGTTGTTTGAGTTGCTGTTGCCTTTCTATCAGCTGGAACCAGTCTGGCCTTCTCCCTTAACCTCTGGCAATAACAAGGCATTGTGCCCACAGAACTGCTGCTCACTGGATATTGTCTCTTTTTTAAACTGTTCTCTGTAAACCCTAGAGATGGTTGTGTTCAAAGTCACTTAAATCACCTTTCTTCCCCATTCTGACGCACGGTTTGACCTGCAGCAGACAGTCTTGTCCATGTCTACATGCCTAAATGCATTGAGTTGCTGGCATGTAATTGGCAAATTAGAAATTTGTGTTAAGCAGTTGGATAGGTGTACCTATTAAAGTGGCCGGTGTGTGCATATTAAATTTGTATTATATATAAAAGTTTATTGTGAGTTTTTGAAAGAGTTTCTTATCTTCTCATACATTTACTAAGCTCCGTTCAGTTTTGTTTTTTGTATATTTTATATATATATTGTATTTTTTGTATATATTCAGTGGAGAGCCTGCAGGTCTTTAGTAAGCATGTCGTACCGATGACCTACAATTTCCACTTACACGATTCCAGGAGTTACAGATCGTCTCTCCCTCCGGCCTCCCCATGGAAACCACCCAGCCAGAGAGTCTAAAAACTACTGTTTTCTTCAAATGTCAGCCTCTGGCCAGCTGATCCTCATTCGGAGCCAATAAACATGTCATTTCCAGCTGGAGTTGGCCGAATCGCCTGTCGCTGCTGCTTTCCGATAAAGAGCGAGCGATTTGCGGTCGCCTTGACGACCCGGTGCCTCGTCGTCTTGGTTCCGTGATTGATCACAGTGTCCCGCGCCGTTGACACCGGCAGGAGGAGGGACGCGGTCAGATGCTGCGTCGATGTCCTTCTCCTCGGCTGAGGGGGTTTAAAACTGTCAGGCGCGCTTACACCTCCTGCTTCCCCCGGAGACGGATGTGTCGTGCGTGACATTGAGGCCGAGAGCAGAGCATCAATCGCGGGCTGGGTGATGAGTGTCATGCCGACTGCGCGCCCCGTCGCCCGGCCTGCTTCTGCGGCACTTGTGCTCGCGTTCACTCACCAGTGCAAACAGATGTCAACTCAAAACTAGCGACAGCCTCAAGTGGAAACGAGTGAGGAATAAAAATATAAATGAACTTGCAGGGAGAGTTTTGCCCAAAATCATACTATTTAGTTTGGTTTCCTTCTGAGCACGGGCTTCGCCGGCCTATACTGAGGTAAGAACTCTATAAAAACACCGCTGTAAAATTCCACGAATCATTGTCTGTCAGTGGAGATTATATTGACCCGAAAATCATTTTCCCTAATACCATTTTATGTTTTTAATTACCTGTTTAGAGTCAGAACTAAATGCCAGATTTGCAAATGAAGGAATCTATGATCTAATAATTTGTCAGACGGGTTTGCAGAAAGGTCTGGATTCATTTAGGCAGTTTATTCTGCACCAGAAATTACCAATAAATTAGTTACACTTTATCCTGATATTGCATGTGCCTTTGTATCTCCACTCCACAAAACTAGGCTAATTGTGCCATAAAATAACCTGTTTGGGTTCCCCAAAAAACCTTAATTAATTTCTTGTAAGAAGCATGTTCAAATAAAATTTCCAGTCTTAAAAGTGCAGTATGTAAGTTTGACACCCAGTGGTTGAACTAGGTTTTGCACTCCTGGATCAAAATAAACGCAAACGCGGGATGCCAGATTGAGTACATGAGCGAATGATTTAAACTCTTCTAAATAAAAGCAACGACACGCGACAGGGAAAAATTTCCATATTAAAAGGAGTTTTGGTTCTAACCAACACCTCAAATTTATATATTAGAAACGGCTTCTATTTCTCACAGCCTAACAACAGAAAACTATGACAGTGATCACCTCAGGTAAATCTCGTGTGTTTTATTCAGTGCTAAATGCTAACTATGTGAGTTTGGATAGATTCTAAATCTTACCGTTTCGTGAGTGAGTGTATATTCTGTGCTTCTGAATTGCTGTATTTACATTTCTGTCATGTTTTGTCTGGTGCAAACTGCCCATTACTGCGTATCTCGTCACAAAGTGTGTTGTTAGGACACTCGGTTACAATGTAACCTGCTCATCTAATGTTTACATTCGTAATATTTATATAATTTGCTAATTAACAACCTCATGTGGAACTGAATCTGTCTCATTTTGGCGTCTGATACTGTCTATTTCGGTCACGGACGCATGTTTTCAGAGTCTTTCTGAATGAATGAATAAAATGCTGTTTTCCAACAAGGCAACCTGGAGTGCTGAATTATAATTGGCTAAACTGGCATTGTGCAGGTTAAATTTACCTTAAAGACAGTGTTCCGGCACGAAAAAACATTTTCAAAGCAAAATATCTGACTTCAGCATTGTGTTTCAGTTAAACAAGTATGTTCACTTAGAATGTTTCTTAAATATCTGCACACATATTATGGTATTTTTATGCTTTAGAAGAGTCAAAAACTTACATACAGCACCATTAAAGGGATAGTTTATCCTTAAATAAAAATGTACTCTCCCTTAAGTGGTTCCAAACCTTTATGAGTTTGTTAAACTCTAAAACACTAAATAATATATTTTGACGAAAGATGAAAACGTGTTACCCTTGACTCTTGGATTAAGAAATCTTATGGAGGTCAATGTTTAGAGGTTTTCAGAACTGGTTTGGAAGAAGTAAAGGGTGAGTAAATAATGGCAGGATTTTTAGTTTTGAGCGAACTATCTCTTGAACCTTTTGAAGAATTAAAAAATTCCATTGAAAATAAGGGTCCTTTATGTTTAAGTGTGTAACTGATAGTTTTTTTATTTATGCAGTTTAGACATTCGTTTACATGCCATTCTGGGCCATGATAAACATGTTTTTGAGGTTTATACCATTATAATTTCTGAGTAAAAAAAACAAAAAGTTGACTTTATGCACGTGTATGAAGTGTTTGGTATATACAGGGGTTGGGTAATGAAACTGAAACGCCTGATTTTAGAGCACAATAATTCACTGAATCACTAGTATGGTGTAGGGCCTCCTTTTGCGGCCAATGCAGCATCAATTTGTTTTGGCAATGACAGATACAAGTCCTACACAGTGGCCAAAGGGGTTTTGACCCATTCTTCTTGCAGAATAGTGGCAAGGTCACTACGTGATCCTGGTGTAGGTAAATGTTTTCCAACTCGCTACTCTAAAACCCCCCAAATAATCTTCAGATCTAGTGGCTATGCAGACCATGGGAAATATTCAACCCAGTCTTGCTGTGTGTATGTGTGCATTATCATCCTAATATACGGCAACACCTTCAGGATGTCTGAACCATTGGGTGCACATGGTTCTCCAGAATAGTTCAGTAGTCCTTGAAAATGCAATGATATCACTGATCCACCCCCATGCTTTACTCAGGGCATGGATGTCTGGGTGGTACACTTCTTTAGGGCTTCTCCACACTTATAATTTTCCTGGATGTGGGAAAGACAGTGATGGTGGACTCATTAGACAACAATGCATGTTTTGCATTATCCACAGCGCAAGATTTTCAATGCTAGAACTAATGAAACTGACGCTTGGCATTGGCACGAGTGACCAAAGGTTTGGCTATAGCAGCCTGTCTATGTATATTAACCCTCTGGAGCTCCTTACGAACAGTTTTGGTGGAACAGGAGAGGTGAGGTGCACATTCAATTCTGCAATGATTTGGGCAGCTGTGTTTTTATGTTTTTTGAATACAATCTTGTCTTGGTCACATATGCCCCAGCAAGACACATACCAATTTGTCCTCTTTTGAACTCTATGTCACCCATAATGTTGTGTGCTAGGGCTGGGCGATTAAAATCTGTATCGATATTTATTGACCAAACACCATGGTCAATAACAATTAAAAAAAAAGTTTGGTATGAAGTTTCGGTATGAAGGCTAAAGTTTTATTAATATGTGGTTGCTGAGCTCACCTTTGAAGACATGCCAATGAGCTTATGGTGTGGGTTTTTCATTTCCAATAGAGGCACGCAACTTGCATAATGCGCACATGGTGCATTTTCCAGGTACACCTATTTAAAAAAAAACATCTGAACTTTTCAGAATGCCGTAAGCTCACCGCGATTCATGCAAGTAGAACTAACCAATCTGCTTCACACTTTGTATGGAATATACACATTTCAGTAATGGCAGACTAAGGGTTGATCACACCAAATGCCTTTTTGCATTGAGAGGTGCCTTTTTTTGAATGATTTACTTATGGCGCAAGAGTTTTGCTTGCTGCTTATGTGCTATGCACCTCGCATTTTAACCACCTGCTGCGCCTCGCGTTTTTGCTGTTGCATGCTGTGTGCTCGCAGTTAAAAAAAGTAAATTCTGAGCGAAAAAAGCATGTTACGTCTGTCACCTCTCTTTCATTCTCCATTCAAATGAAAGCAGAGGCGGGGTTTCCGTTGAGGCGGCAGCAGTGTTTGTATTGTCAGGACAACTACAGAGACTTTTGAAGATGAAATAGAGACTAGCGGACGCTGTTTTGAGTTATCCGGAGCTGTATGACTTCACAAATCTTGAACATCACAATATTATTAAATATTTAAATTATAACAATATCAACAACAACACTCACGCACAATATGCAGCTGATTCAGTCATTGCCTAGCGACATAAAAAGGGCACCATGCAACAAAAAAGAAATTGCGGTGCACCTTGCATTTTTGGTCTGTAAAATTGTGCTCTGTGAGATCGGCCCCTAAATACCACAAACAAACAAACACAGCGCATCCAAACACTGTATTTTTACTTTTTTTTATAAACTTGCATCAGAGCTGCAGAAATGGTTTGTCATTCTCTGAGAAATTGGTTGATGGATGCCTAGTTCCGAGAGATGCCATAGAAAATGGTGAAGGAAACCACGCACTTGTCGCACTTGTCACTTCAGGCCAGATTAACAACACATGCAAAAATGAGTGCCATATGGCAGCAGTGAGAAGATTGTAAATAAAAAAAGGATGTAAGGATGTCACCAGAGTTGCTTTTTGGTTCCTTTTCTTGTGCATCCCAGCCACTGTCTCCACATCTGAAAGATTTTTTAGCATAGTATGTATTTGAATTATGATGGTTCGTTCCTTTACTTGAAAGCTCAGATTTGATTAGCATAATTTGTTTTGTTTACAGAGTTTAAGGTTTATTGTATCATTATTTGTATCATTATGGCCACCATGCTGCTCAAATTTTGCCCTGACACCAACAGCATTTTCAGTTTCTTTCACAGATCCATGTGAACAGAGATTGTTTTGACAATGTTGTCCTCCGCAAGTGAAAATATTCAAATAAGCAAAAGAAAAATGTTTCAGTAAACTTAAATGGGCTGACAGTAAAAACAGTAAGTAACTTTTTAAAATGGGTTTCATAGTGTAAGTCTTAAGAAACAATACTGTTATTATTGCCTTATAACAGGGGTGCGCAACCCTATTTCTGGAGATCGGCCTTCCTGCAGTTTTCAGTTGCAGCCCATATCAAACACACCTGGCTGTAATTATCAAGTGCTCCTCAGGTTCTAATTAATTGGTTCAGGTGTGTTTGATCAGGGTTGGAGCTGAAATCTGCAGAGAGGTCGATCACTAGGAACAGGGTTGTTCACCCATGCCTTATAAGCTACAAAAATCAAAACAGTGACACCATAGCCATGTATTTTTATGTGCTCGGTCTGCATCGGCAAATATTTGACAACAAAAATAACAGTGACGGACTACGGAAGCGTAGGTTTGTAGTGTTATTTTACACTATACACAAAATGGAGAAAACTGTACTAGTAGATATAAAAGATGACACTCAAGCCCCAGACTTATTTTACACTTCTGCATGTAGAAAATGGGCATTTTCAGTTGAGGTGACTTGATCCTCATTGCTGCTCTGTGCTTGTCACACACTTGAGATGAAGACGTATTGCTCTGCTCAGTTATGACTCATCAGAAGCCATGTTGACCAAAGCCAGTGTCTGTGAGCTGTGTGGCCCCAGAGACGGGCTGTATTTCACTGTGAAATTAAATGCTCCTGCGCTACACAAACACCCTCATTATGCCTCGTTCACCCAGATTTGCTGCAGAATGTTTTGCCCAACTTCGGCTAAAAAAAGTGGGTGGAGGAGAGGAATGAACAACCTAATACAAGGCACTTTCTCATCTCTGAGAAAAAATTTGATAAAGGGGTGGTCCAGAGTGTTTTTTTTAGGGCTTGATTACGTTTATGGGCTGCAAAACAATGTGCTAATTTGTATAAAAAAAAAAAGCAAGTTATTATTAATTAAAAATTTTTATACTGCTACTCTGCTAACATGACAATGGCTATCATATTTCATGGTTTCTCCAAAGGCCTGCCGTCAGTGGGCTCTGATTGGTCAGCTAACCTAATATTTTTGATTCGCAGATTAGCTCCATGTCACCAGGTAATGTCAAGCCTCTTACTAGCAATCGGCCTTTGTCAGTCACCTGCCCCATTTTTGAGGTATTGCTTCCCGAGACAACTTGAGAGAGACACATAACGCTAGAGAGTTACATGCCATAAAAAGGTCAAGTTGGAAAGAAAATCGAGAGTACGCGGTACCATAATAAACTAAACAAAGATGCCAGGGATCATCATTTTGATAAACTGTCTTACATTCAGGTTATAGATCCGTTTGAATTAACTGCAAACCAACGGAATTGCGCTGCCGCCGACCCCTCATTGCTGATAATAATGACATGTCATACTGTATATCATCAATGTCTTAATATACGTTTAGTTTGAACACCATTAAACTACAGTAAGTATTTCTAATCATGTATTGCAGCTTTTAGTTTTATTTTGTTAGTTACATCCAATATTTACATATACATAACTATTGGACAGATGTATCCAAAGAATTTTACAAATATGAACAATAAATGTAATGAAAGCAACAGAACCAAAAATAGTAAGTCACTTTAAACTATCTATTCAGTTCAAACTACTGATTGACCTAATGTTTAACTTGGAGCAAAAGCACTTGTCTCAGTTCTTTTTACAAGGTTCTTACACCTTTTCCAACTTTAAATTCCAGCACTTTTCAAGCACTTTCAATTAGCATTTTATGCTTTTCCAGCACCTAACAACCACGATAAATTGTGTTTACTGTATATATGCTGTATGTACTAAAATCCATTTTAAAATCCATTGTGCTATTTTAAAAAACACAATATGGCATTCAAACTTAAAGTGTTGAAAAATGAGCTATAACAGTCAGATTGTGTTTGTGTGTAGTTGTAGTACCAAACTTTTATGACCAGTCGTTCATGATATTTCATGTCCATTGCTATTCAAAATTCATGTAACAAATTAAATCCTTATGAGTCCCAGAATATTCAACAACTTTAGGCACTCGCACAAATGCTCCAATATATTTTGAGCTCGCACAGTTTAATTTTCGGGTGCATACGCAACCAAAACAGCAATTTTGAGCCCTGCAATTTCAAATTCAAGCAGGTTCAAGCACTTTGTCCAAAATTCAAGCACTATTCTAACCTTGAAAACACTAGATAAAAAAATCAAGCATTTTTCAGGATTTCCAGCACCTGAACGAACCCTGTTTTTAAAAGATTTAGTTCAAGTAATAACTGCTCACCTTGTGTTTGTTTCTGATGTACCAGTTTTGTTATTGTGAAGAACAAACAATAAATGAGTAAACAACAAGTTTAATGTCATCCTCCATTTATTTACATTTATACAAATGATATTTTTATTCAGGCACTGAGGGAAAAGTCAATTCTGGAGGAATGCATTATATCGTTTACATAAGACAGGATGAAACATCAGCAAAACACACTCATACACACTGTGGAAGAAACAAAGTTACACAAATATAAAGGAATTTGCAAAGAATGTATCAGTTAAGTGCACAATGGATTCATACACCTGGGCTTTTTAACTCTTATTGACAACTACAGCTCTTCTACACTACAGTGGGACATTGGTTTGTTTGTGCACAACAGACAGTTACAATTCTATGCTGTAATGTGACATCTTCACCTTCACAAGGGAGCATCATGTCGATGGGTCAGTGCTTATTAAGATTGTTTTTTTTTTACTGATTAATACTTTTAGCATCATTCTTGTTGCAAAATCCATCAGACATCCTGTATTCTTCAAGTTCACGAAGCATCTGTCAGTTCTCCTCCAACAGGCGGTTTACTTCTACACATCTGTCCATGCACTATTTACACTCAGCTTGTCTCTGCTACCTCCTTAGTGTTGTGTGTCTTCTCATCAGTGTCTCTCATCATCTTCAACCTCACGTGTCTCCTTCTCTGCATGTTGTTCGTCCACATCTTTAGCTGACTGCAGCTTTGGTTTTCTTCCCCCTCTAAGTTTGTCTTGCAGAGTGTGCAGTGTCTGTCTGTGTGGCTCAGATGTAGAGATGGTGCTCAGTCTGGGTCAGTCTCCATCATCTCACATGCAGGTTGCAGTTCTACCCCCAAAACTAAAGTGTTATATTGAATTGAAATAATTATTTGAAGCTCAAGCAATGATGATTGTAAAGTTACTTAATTATTTTTTCCGTATTTACCTTTGTGAAAATGTCGAGAGCATAAACGGATATATTTTGCTTCTCAATGCAGCAGGGCAGGACATCCGATGGATCTGTTATTAACGCTACAGTCTGTCAATTTCCTTTCTTCTGAGTGGGAAATTTAAAATATCTGTTGTGATATTTTTTTTACCTTTTCGATTGTGTGATTTACTATTGCAGCCCTTAACACAACAAGAACGTGACACTGTGCTTTACTATGCGAAAGACGCTAAAACCATATAACAGCTTATGTTACTCTGATACAACACAACTGTCGGCTATGTCCCATAATGCAACTCGGTATTTACAAGCGTGACGTCACCTGACAAAGACCGATTAGGCATCTAGTGTAAACATTTGGTTTCTAAAATAAATTTTGGTGAGTATTTTTCATATATATTCTGGTTATAAACATGTAAGTTATATGAAACATGTCTTTCAAGAGTTCACACTTAGCTGATGATTGATTATAAAGAAAGTTTGGCATGCTGTCCCGGGAGAGAGCCCTGAGCTCAAAAGGTCCTTGAGCCCTGGGCTCCCTCTCGTTTGCAGGGCGAGAGGGGAGCTTTGAGCTCAGGTAGATCTCGAGAACTCCCCCTTTTTTGATAAGAGCTGATCACAGAAAACTGATTGCTATGAAGAGATATGCTGCTGGATGTGAGTTTGACTGTAGTGCTAAATTTAGATTGATCAATTAACTTGTAGTGCATGTTTTTGGAATGTGGGAGGAAACCGGAGAACCCGGGGGAAACCCACACAAGCACGGGAAGAACAGGCTAACTTTGCACAGAAACGACAGCCGGCCTGTTAAAGGACTAGAACCAGTGACGTTCTTGCTGTGAGGCAACAGTGTTAATCATTGGGCCACCGTGCCGCCCTATGAAGGGAAAGGTGGAGTAGGGGTGGAAGGGGAGATTCTTCAAATCGAAGATGACTGTAGTGAGAAACCCTGGCTCTTTATAGTGGGTTAGGAATCGTCTGATTGGTGGATCATACGTAGTTAATGCAGAACCAGCCGTGTTCAATCATAATCACGTGATCCTCTTTTGAAATTAGTTTATAAATAAACTTCACTTTGTGAACTTAAGTTCATTATTTCAAATGTAGAACGCACAGAAATTGGCTGCATAGAGGGACATTGTATGCACTGGTGAGAATTGTGGGTGTTTACAGGGGTTTGATGGATACATATGAATTTGTTTGTAGCTAAATTGTTAACGGTGCCAAACAATGTTCCCCATTGTTTACGCCCTTACTAGGCATGTAACAATTCATCGTGAGCTGGTTGAAAATGTATTCAAATATGTGACGATTCACACCGGTAGAAATGTTGAATGAATCACGATACATGTTTTGAACAGAGGGGGTGCTGTGTTTACAGGCGTAAACTCGCTTTACCTGCACATTAGCGGCGAGCAACAGGTGGGACAGCAGAGTAAAATGACAAGAGTGAGGTGCGCCAGACAAAAAACTAACTGTACAAATATCAGTGTTTTCATAGTAAAAGTGTGAAGATGTTTTTCAGACTGAAGGAGAAAGTTGTTTTGTTACAGAAGCAGGTTAGATTATTTTACCCTCTCCTTTTCAAATGAGTTTATTCATATTTTAATAATTTGCTTATTATTGAATATTTAAAAATTTTCAAGATTATCTTCTTAAGTGATAATATTCTTAAGTGTATCACAATAAAACTGATGCTAATTTATTTTACAAGTAATATTAATTATTCACCTTCAGAATCATGTTCACCTCCTGTCTTTATCCTACTATATAATTAGTCATTTTATTATCCGTTTATGCCAGTGGCCAGTCCCCTGGATCAGAGGGCCTATTGACCACCTCTGTACACACTGCTCTCTGGTTTAGGAAAGGCCTTCCTCTCCACACCAGCCATCTCAGTCCCCAGTGAAAGAGTTTTTTCCTCAGCAGGGGACATTGTAAATGTGCAAAGACCTCAGCTTATACCAGAAAACTTAGATGTGCTGATATTTCTTTTTAAAGTCAAATCCCAGCGCAGTCAGTTTTAGTAGCAACACAGTTTTAGTTTGTTTGTATCAATGAGTCTTTAGTTTGTATTATTATTATTTTTTGGAATTTGTTTTTAAAATAGCAAAAAATGAAAGTAATTTGTTGAATTTGTTTAAAAAAAATTTATAAATTGTGACTAAATTGTTAATCGTGAGATTAGTATCATATGTCGAATCGTGAGTCAGGTGAAAAATTACATCCCTAGTCCTTACTGCAACATAAAGTTAACTGTAGAAACTAAATGTAAAGTATTAATTTTAACAAATAAAAATACTTACAGGTTGTGGCTCACAATCCACAGCTTCTTCTTTTATCATTGGAACAACTCTGTCTTTGAGGAGAAGTTTTTGGCCGAATCCTGAACTGGGAGAGCTTTTACCGAAGGGTTTATGACATCATTAATCCAGATGTGTTTATGTGTAGTCCCCAAACTTCTTTCGCTGTAGGCTTTGCTAAGCTAACTCTGTAAAAGCCAGTGTCCCCCTTTGCATTAAACCTTGAGCACGTTACCTTCAAAAGATGTTGTTTATTTTCAAACAGCTAAATTACACATGAACTAAAGTTTAAAATATGATATCGTAGTGGACCACCCCTTTAAATCTCAAAGCAGAATGTGTCTGTTAGTAACAAGACCCTAAAGTTCATGGTTCTGTTGTGTTGACTGCTCTTAAATACTTACAGTGTGCATCATTTGTAAGTATGAATGATAAAATAAACAATAAAAGAATTATCTTTAGTGCCTTGTAAATGAGCAGAAATACTGTAATTTTAGCATAGTGTTAATGCTAATATCACAGTCTAGCTTTACCGTATTTGGGTGGATTTAATTCTTATTAGAGACTAGTAAAATGCTCATATGAAATGGTTATTGACAAGCCAACGCTCTTAAAATCCATTAACAAATAAAATTAAACATTACTTTCCCAAATATGAATTATGTCCTAATTTGCTCAAGCTTATCGAGTTTCAAAACCTATATGATTTCTGAAAGGCAAAGGATGACATTTTTAATAAAACCGAGGTTTGTGTTGATTCTGATACGCTTGACTTTCTGTTTACCGTGTTTTCTGTGCTCAGTGTTTGCATGCTGATTAATGTTTGTATGTATGTCGAATGTAAATGTTTTCATATAATGCAATCATGTCTCCTCAGAAGATTTGGATTAATCTGCTCTATCCCATATTTGTTTTACAATCTCTTTATGAACTTTTTTTTTTTAAGCATTAGAGTTTGTTTTGCTTTGGATGAACATAATTTTATGTATGAAATATACACTCATCCAACTGCCCGTTAACGCAAATTTCTAATTAGCCAATCACATGGCAGCAACTCAATGCATATAGGCATGCAGACATGGTCAAAACAATCTGCTGCAGTTCAAATCAAGCATCTGAATGGGGAAGACATGTGATTTAAGTGACTTTGAACGTGGCATGGTTGTTAGTGCCAGATGGCCTGGTCTGAGTATTTCAGAAACTGCTGATCTACTGAGATTTTCACACACAACCATCTCTAGGGTTTACAGAGAATGGCCAAAAAAAACAGAAAATATCCAGTGAGCAGCAGTTCTGTGGGCGCAAATGCCTTGTTGATGCCAGAGGTCAGAGGAGAATGGCCAGACTGTTTCCAGCTGATAGAAAGGCAACAGTAACTCAAATAACCACTCGTTACAAGTGAGGTATGCAGAAGAGCATCTCTGAACGCAATACATGTCCAACCTTGAGGAGAATGGGCTACAGCAGCAAAAGATCACACCGGGTGCCACTCCTGTCAGCTAAAAGCAGGAAACTGAGGCTACAATTAGCACAGGCTCACCAAAATTGGACAATTGAAGATTAAAAAAACATTGCGTGGTCTGATGAGTCTTGATTTCTGCTGCGACATTTAGATGGTAGGGTCAGAATTTGGCGTCAACAACATGAAAGCATGGATCCATCATGCCCTTGTATCAATGGTTCAGGCTGTTGGTGGTGGTGTAATGGTGTGGGTGATATATTCTTGGCACACTTTGGGCTCATTAGTACCAATTAAGCATCAGGTCCACGCCACAGCCTACCTGAGTATTGTTGCTGACCATGTCCATCCCTTTATGACCAAAGTGTACCCATCTCCTGATGGCTACTTCCAGCAGGATTAGTGCCATGTCATAAAGTGCAAATCATCTCAGACTGCTCTCTTGAACATGACAATGAGTTCACTGTACTCAAATGGCCTCCACAGTCACCAGAACTCAATTCAATAGAGCACCTTTGGGATGTGGTGGAACGAGAGATTTGCATCATGGATGTGCAGCTGACAAATCTGCAGCAACTGCATGACGCTATCATGGATTATTTTCAGTACCTTGTTGAATCTATGCCCCGAAAGATTAAGTCAGCTGTGAAGGGAAAAGGGGGTCCAACCCGGTACTAGTTAGGTGTACCTAATAAAGTGGCCGGTGAGTGAATATTTGTGTCTTGAAGATAAATGGTTTCCTAAAATGACATGGGGGTTATTATATTTAGACAATTTTATTTTTGGGGTGGACTAACCTAATACCAGTTGAAGATCAATAATTATAAACCTGAGTTGCGCTATTATGAAAAATATTCTGGCTGCTAAGAACAAAGCACTCAATCTTGAACTCTGAACATGTTTACAAACACTCAACTGTAAAAGATAATATAAACTTAAGAATGCTGTTTATTTTACCCATTACTTTAAGTACACCTGTTAAACAAAAATATGTTAATCCACCAATCATATAGCAGCAACTCATGTAGACGAGGTCAAGAAGATCTGCTGAAGTTTAAACAGGGCTTCAGAATGGGGAAGAAAGTGGAATTAAGTGACTTTGTACTGAAACAGAATCTTGCTATGCACAATGTAATGCAACTCTTCAAATAAAACATCCTAGTTTTTTAGTTTTTTTTTTTACTACTTCTCTCTTGACTGCGTTCATCTGTTCATGTGTTCTGGCGTTGTCTTCTGCTGTCTTTGACCAAGTGATGCTGGTTTCCCTCCAGCTGCATCTCTTATCAGCATGACACACAAACCCAGCCGTGAGTCTGGACCGTGTCTGTGCCCTGCAGTTTTGGCTGCTGCCTGTGCTCAGACATTCTACTGAGACGCTTGAGAATCACCGTCCAAAATCTACCGAGAGCTGACAACGACAACTCCACATCGAGCTCATATTTAAAGAGACAGCTCACCAAAAAATGAAAGTTCTGTCATCATTGGCTAACCCTTTACTTGTTTTAAACCTTTATAGCTTTCTTTCTACAGTTGAACACAAATGAAGATTTTTTGAAAAATGTTGGAAGCCTGTAACCATTGACCTCCATAGCATTTGTTCTTCCTACTGTAGTCTGTGCACTTTAAACAAAAATACATGTTTTAGGTGAATCAAACTTTTCTAGTCATGTCAACATACGTCAAACAAAATGACTTAAAATATCCAGTTAAACTTTGTATAACTTAAAATATGTGGTTGAAACCATCGACTGTGAAAAATATGGACGTAATATTCGTGACGTCATCAATAGATTTCTTAAGAGCGCAAATGAAGCTACAAGTAGGCGTGGCCAACCGTCGCCATTTTGTTCACGCGTCATCACACCAACTGGGGCTTACCAAACAAGGGAAAAGAGGCGAAGTGTCAGCGGAGCTACAGAAGCCTGTTAGCATTTTGCTTAGACAGGCTTTTCTTTGATAGAAACGCCTAATACTTCATTACCTGTCACACTTTGTGTTCTAAGCACATGCTCTTGGTTGTAGTATATCAATAAAGTGTTTAGTCTTTTGTAAACACTGTTGCACATACAGCCACTAAGCATTGTTCTTGTGACGTTTTTTCTACAGGAGGAAAACGTGAATAACTCACAAATAAAATGCGAGGCTATTTATGAAATCCAGGCACAACACTGTATGACAATGTTTCAAATGACTGTTCTAGAGCCTACAGCTAATTAATCTGTCAGATTCTGTGGTGCATTACAGTTATGAAGAAAATTATAAATTATATATTATCTTAAATAAAATAAATACATTTATAGAAATGGTATATAAATATATAAGAATTTCCCTCACCAGGGAAATAAAGGGCAACTTGAAAGTTTTGTGAGCACAATTAAGTGCACACAGGATGCCATATTATCTAATAATTGTAGGAAATAATTCCAAAAGGCAACTGACTGTGTAAAGCCACATAAAACAAAATTAAAATACGATGAGTTCAGCGGCTAATCAGCTGTTGAAGTGACTGAGACCAGCGAGACCTAGCTGTCCCTCAAATGGCCACACCCTTAATTATGCAGACTTAATATAACTTAATAAAAATGAAACGGATGAGTTATAAAAACCATCCCCCCCCCCACAGTTGTCATAAAGGGTAATATTAGCTATATGCACCAAAACCATCTTGTACCAGGCTGTAAACATGTTTTTATCAGCTATAAAATTGGCCAATTTAGCATTGCAGTCAGTGAACCTCTGGGGTTTATGGAGTCAGCCCCTAAAGGCGAGTTGATGAATTGCAGTTTCAGTTACTTCCGTATTAAAATAAGTTAAAGCAACATAAAAAATTTGTTGTCTTGACTTTTTGTCATTACAGTTTTTACAATGTGATTACAGGTTTTCAGCTTTCTTCAAATGATCTTTTTTTGTGTTTACCAGAAGAAAGAAACTCGTAATGGTTTGAAACCACTTGAGGGAGAGTAAATAAAGAGTACATTTTTATTTTTAAGTGAACTAAGTTAAGTTATTTTAAGTTAACTCCTTCCGCAGCCACAGTCCTAAAATACCTTTGAAAATCACAAATGAAGTTCTTGGGGGTGTCTGTCGCGTGTGGTTGGATGGCCCAGCAGCTCTTGGAGGACTGGAACAGCAGGTGTCTGTTGCTGTGCTGCCATGCTGAGCAGTAAAGGTCACTTTTGATGGAGCTGCGCTCAAAAAATATTACATTTACTCTTTGCAGTCACGCACACAGTGGCGGCTTATAGAAATCTAAATATAGGACTGCGGATCGAAAGCATCCAATACGTAGAACTGACCAGACAACATGATCCTAATCTTAAAACAAACCCAGCCATATATCGTTTTAGCATTGATATGGCTATGTGTGCATCTGCAATAGTCACACAGCAAGATCTGCAATGCTGAGATTATAGCTGAGCAGGAGCCATGGTTTTATCAGAATAGCTTTAAAGAAGAATAATTATTAGTATATATTTATTCATACGATGGAGTCTATACAGTGTTATTTTACATTGATTTACATTGATTAACCAATTATTTGCCTGGAAACTGTGACTCCACAAAAAACGATTAAGCACTATTTATTTAATTTGTATCTTCGCTCTACTGTATTTATCTGTGCTTGTAAATTGTTTATTATATTATATGCAGATGTGCTGTCCTACAAAATCATCCCAGTCCATTTAAAATCATAAATTCTTTCCAAATAGGGCTGTTCAATTAATATGGAGTTGTTCATATCCCAGTACATAAGAAAAAAAAATTTCCCCCCATATAGTGCGGCCCTACAACCCATCTCCTCCTCCTCCAGAGCAGAAATCATTCATTTACATGTGTTACATACCTTACCTGCCTAAACCTCTAGATTACAATGACAAAAGAGACCCCCCGGCACCCCTATAGAGAGATTAGAAACTTAACTCTGTGAATCCTCCAGCAGTCATTTGGCCTGTGATGGAGGACAATGAAGGAGGTGGTGGGGCTGTAATGTGTGGCACTGTGTCCTGCTGTTCTCCTTTTCGCCATGCTGACTAATGACCTTCCCCCCTCCCCCAGCGCTCACCGCCTCCTCCTCCTCCAGCGCTCCTCCCCCATGCCCTCTCACGCAATGCCCCATCCCCCCCTGCTCCTCTCCGGGGTGGAGACCATCGGCCTGTGCCGCTGCCACAGAGGCGTCCATCACAGGTCTTTAGATTAGCCACAACGCCGCTCGGGACAAAAGAGCTCCTCCCCCCCTATGCCTCCCTCCCTCCCTTTGCCCCCGTCCTGATGGCTAATGGAGGAGGGGATGCGTCATGGAGAAGAAGTTCACGGCTCTGAACTGATGCCTCCTCAGCAGATCAAGTGTGGATCTGAAGTGTGTCTGTTTCAGAGAAACACTCTTGGGTTGACAGGCTGTGAAGACTCACAAGACAAGACCAGACGTACAATTTAAAAAGCACAGAAATTAAATAGTTTGCTTCATGTTACTAAATGTCTTCTTCACTGAGAGAGAATCCATTTATACAAATATCTTTGTAGGCAAAGAGATGTTTCCTCTCCATCTAATACTCTCTTTTGGGTGGAAGTTTTTGCTTAAATTCATGTCATATCCATAATCATTATTACGTGTGATAAAATTACTAGCTGCTTTCAGAAAGTTTGGTGGGTTTTGGATATGCTTGCAACGATAGTGGATCACCAACACAACAAAAAGCAGTGCTTTATAATAAAATCACATTTTGCTATGAAAACTAATCTACTTAGCAGAGGTAAACAAGTGTCAAACAAGCAGTTTTGCAAGAATCTTTGTTTTAATATTTGTAATTCCTCTTAGTAAATCTGAATGGAGTACGGCTGTGTTTTTTCCCCCTCCATGGTCAAGAAAAATGTCTGAAAAGTCAGATGAAGTACTCCATTGAGTCAAACAACAGGAAGCACATGGTCAGTCAGATTTAGAGTTGTTACTGGAGGGACCTCTGCTGGAATTTAATTGTAGTGCAAATATAGCCCAAAAGGACTTTATTCTATCTTTTTCTTCGGCTTAGTCCCTTTATTTATCAGAGGTCGCCACAGGGGAATAAATCACCAACTTATCCAGCATATGTTTTACACAGCAGATGCCCTTCCATCTGCAACCCATCACTGGGAAACACTACAGCCAATTTAGCTTATTCAATTCACCTATAGCGCATGTCTTTTGACTGTGGGGGAAACCGGAGCACCCGGAGGAAAACCACGTGAAGACAGGGAGAACATGCAAACTCCACACAGAAATGCCAACTGACCCAGCCGGGGTTCAAAACAGCGACCTTCTTGCTGTGAGGCGACAGTGCAATCCACTGAGCCACTGTGTCGCCATTTGGACTTTATTTTGTTTTTAAATAAATAAATGTTGTACTGTAGAGGAGATTTGAGTGAACTCGCTGTCATCTTTAAGAAATCAGTTCTGAGCTTTCTTACACTTGCCTGATGTCCAGCTGTGTTCATAAGAGATTTTGTTTCAGACCATTCTCTGTAAACACTAGAGAGGGATGTTTATGGAAAAACACTATCAGCATTTTCTGGAATACAGAGAATTCATCCCATGGTCAAAGCCACTTAAATCCCTTTCTGTCTGATGCTCAGCGTAAACTTCAGCAGACCTTCTTGACTTGACCATCTCAACTTGCCTAAAGGATTTGAGCTGCTCTCTTGTGATTGGCTGATTCATTATTGGCGTTAACAAGCAGGTTTCAGTAATAATGTCTTTTTTACTCACCCTCATTTCATTTAAACCATATGACATTCTTGGTTTAAATATATATTATAGAGCATCACAGTCGTTTTGTCTATAAAATGTCTAAATTTGCTATTTATTTATTTGCGATTATATAAGTACTATTTAGATCATCTCTCTGCCATTTAATCGTGTCTAGCGGATCTAACTGCCAGTGTTGTTATTAGCTATTGTCAGTTGACATTTTGGTGGTGGGACAAATCCCTGACTGACATTTTGCACAATACATTCGTTCTTGAATTGCAAATGAACATTATCTATAAAATCAATATTCAGAAGTGTGAAAAAAAATGTAAAGCAGTCAGTCACGCATACAGCTAATGCCAACACAATTCAGTGTCAGTTCAGTTGAGGCTACAGTAAATAATTATATACATCACGATGTCAGAAATACAACCCTAAATCAGAAAAGGTTGGGACAGTATGGAAAACACAAATACAAAAGAAGTGATTTCTAAATTTACTTTGACTTGTATTTCATTGCAGACAATACAACAAACATTATTTAGTGTGTTCCTCATGATTTTTATTGTTTTCTTTTTTTGTTTTCAAAACAAACACATATTCCAGTTTTTGGTTCTTGCAACACTTTTCAAAAAAAATTTTAACAGTAAAGCATTTAACACTTCGTAATATTGCCATTCCTTTTCACAACCCTTAAAACCCTTTTTTGAAGCTAAAGACAGCAAGTGATGAACAGTAACAGTATGGGGTCTTCGTTGTCACATGTGCACAGCAAAATGCACCACACATTCTCTACTGGAGACAGGACTGCAGACAGGCCAGTCAAGTACCTGTATCCTCTTCCTCCACAGCCAGGACTTTGTAGTGTGTGCAGAATGTGGATTTGCATTGTCATGTTAAAATATGCATGGGTGTCCTTGGAAAAGAAGGCAGTAGGGCTGTGCGATTTGGGGAAAATATCAAATTTTTTAGATTTTACAATAAAAAAAAAAAAAAAAAATATATATATATATATATATATATATATTATTATTTATTTATTTTTCACACATATTGCGATTTAATTTGCGATTTAATTTTGTAGTCAAGCTTTAGCTCAATAATCTGCAAGCCGTGCAACAATTCTGCAACAGCTCTTAAAATGACTTGTTTTTGTTCGGTGTCTGTGACTTTAAAACTAAAATTCCCATATTACCAATGCTGTTTTTCTTTGATATTAATTTGTCTATTAATGCTTTTGAAGCAGCAGACGCCATTTTCCTACTTGTCCACACTTTCATGTTTGTTTGTTTTTATTTTTCATTGTGGATGTTCCTTATAGTTCAGTTGCACCATTCTGATTGGGCAGAACAAAAGTGTGCTCACTCAATTGGCTAGTGGGTGGTGGGAAAGTCAGAATTATTAGCACCTCCACCCCCCAGCCCCTTGATTTTTTTCTTCTTTTTTAAATATTTCTTAAATGATGTTTACCAGAGCAAGGAAATTTTCACAGTATGTCTGTTTTTTTTTCTTCTGGAGAAAGTCTTATTTGTTTTATTTTGGCTAGAATAAAAGCAGCTTTTAATTTAAAAAAAAACATTTTAAGGAAATTATTAGCCCCTTTAAGCTGACTTTTTTTTTTCCGATGGTCTACAGTTAATGCCTAGTTAACCTAATTAACCTAGTTAGGCCTAGTCTAGTAAAATATTACTTACTGTCATCATGGCAAAGATGAAATAAATCAGTTATTAGAAATAAATTTTATTAAAACTATTATGTTTAGAAATGTGTTGAAAAAAACTTCTCTCCATTTAACAGAAATTGGGGGAAAAAATTAACAGGGGAGCTAATAATTCTGACTTCAACTGTTTATTTCATATCGCAGCCTCTTACTATTAACTAATTGCAATGTTTTAAATTGTGATTGCGATTTGATTAATCGCACAGCCCAAGCAGCATATTGTGCTCCAAAATCTCTATGTACTTTTCAGCATTAATGGTGCCATCACAGAAGTTACCTTTTCCAAGGGCACTGACACAACCCATACCTTGACAGACCCTGATTTATTAAAAAAAAAAACTATAAAAATCACGAGGAACACAGTAAATGTTTGTTGTATTGTCTGCAATAAAATACAAGTTAAAGTAAATTTTGAAATCACTACTTTCTTTTTTTATTAAGTGGCAGTTTTCCTTATACTCATAATTAAAACGTCAAAAGTTATATTGTCGCTCAGCTCACTGATACTATCCCCAGGCAGACTATCAGTTCACCATACTCACAATATAAATTATTTCATAGTTCACAATGGTTATTACCTATTCTCCAGCACACCCTCATCCACCCTGAACCCACAAGTACCGCACACATTTCACTGACACATCAGATTTTTGAACAGATGCCACTGCAGCCCTCTCTAAACTAACCTCTTCACCTTGCCGACCAGGCATGCATGACTGATTGTTTAACAGCTAGCAGTTAGACATATGTGGACTACTTTGCTATTAGCTTATTTATATTTTTGTTTTCGCATAAAGTATTGTGCTAGGCAAAAGCCAAACCCGCATCCTCCGTCGGAATATCATGACCAGTAAGTGGTTACAGGTTTTAGGTTTTAAGCTTTCTTCAAAATATCTTCTTTTGTGTTTAACTGAAGACAGGAACTCATAAAGGTTTGGAAGCACTTGAGGGAAAGTAAGTAGTGAGTACATTTTTTTATAGCATCCAGTGATCCGTCTTTATCCATGATTTTTTTCTCCTATGTAAACTACTGATTACCAACATTCTTCACATTATCTTCTTTTGTGTTCAACATATGAAAGCAACTCATAACAGTTTGGAACCATTTGAGGGTGAGTAAATGAGTACGTTTTCATTTTTGGCTTGATCCATTGATTGCATGTTTAGCAGAATTGCCCTCTGTTGGCTGGGAAAGGTTAGTACAACTACAGATCTTGGACTGTTTTTGATTTTTCATTTTGTGTTTATCAAAACGCATATAATTATATGTTTCTTGTTCCCTTAACAGTTTCTAATCACTTAAAACTGTATGTTATCTTGCTTGACGAAGAACTGTGCTTCATGGGGTGTGCTGTCGCTAGCATAGATCATAGGTAATCATCTAAATAAATGTTTGTATTTGTTTATTAATCACTGTTTAGTAAACAAGCTCAATGGTAATGGAAACCAAACAGAAACCATTCACTTGTGAGGGCGAAAAAGTTGCACGCCCAACGTGGGGCTCGAACCCACGACCCTGAGATTAAGAGTCTCATGCTCTACCGACTGAGCTAGCCGGGCGGTTAAAGCGCTCCTTCAAAACAGCCAATAAGAAACAAGCAGGTACCAAATGGATCAACATTTAAAGTCTTATTAGTGATAAATTCATTGTGTTACATTATCATTTTAAAACAAACACACCTTTATACACTCGATGTTTTTTGTGTTCAATATGAATTTTCTCAATTCTTGTAGTTTACCGAGGTACGTTAGGGCAGCAGGTGGTGCTCAAACCTCACGTCAGAAAACGGCAATGTGAAAAATCAGTTTTATCATTTTGTAACGCGTTTCATTGTTTTTTCTGTATATTTGGTTTTCTGAAAACCAATTCTACTTATCTTCTGAAAGTTTTATTGATACGTCTTTCAACAGCAAACGTAAGTTAAGCACATCGGAATTGATTAACGTAAAGTTAGACATCTCTCAATTTGTGTACATGATATGGATATTTTAACTAACGTTACATTATATATAATAGTGATAACATTTTAGGATTGAAATATCGCAATTAGAATAGTATTTTACACGACTAACTTCTGTGAGGTTATACTTTTCTTAACCTCAAACCTCATTTACAGTAGCTCTAAAATGACATTTTGCAATTAACATCAAAGGGGGTGAGATGCTTCAGGTGTAGTATAAGTGGTGTAGTTTTAAGAATTATTATGAAAATGAAACTTTGTTTTGGCCATATCACCTACGTATGTAGCCTACATTTATTCTGATAACTCAACGATTTGATTTCTCTACCAGTGGTAGAGAAAGTGGAGTTTTCAGACTCCAACAAAGACAAAGAATCTTTTTTTTTTTTTTTGGAGCATCTACACTGTCCATTGTAATATTGTCTATTATTATTATTATTATTTTGAGACATTTTATTATGATATTTTTGTTGGGTATTGTAGTCTATAATAAATGTAGGTAATTTTTTGGAAAAGGTGGTTCTCCTCCCATAAGTTGGTTTAACTTACCCTGCCCTGAACCTTACCCCTAAAAATGTTTGTCTATTGAGTGCATGTCTGAGTGTACAAGTCTGCAGTTAGACACTCTTGCAATTTTTAGACAGGCTAACCGTTCTTTTTAGTTTGTTTGTGTTTTTTTGTGGTGAGGGAGAGGGGGGTGTAAAAATCAACATAATGGTTGAAAAAATTGCTTTGTCATCCTGCGACTGTACATTTACAGCATTTAATTGTGCACCTTATGAAAAGGCCTTCAAACCAGAAGTCAACTCTGTAGATCAGTATACCAGTTTTAACAGTGTGGCTCTGTGGACTATACGGGTGCAGCACATCCTAAACCATACAGATTTTCCTGTTCATTATTATTAATTGAATTATGATCATGTATTTTAATGCACAGGTTCTTCACTGTTGCATTAATACTAACATTGTATTTAAACTGAAAAAATCTCTCCCTGTAAGAGACACTAAAATGTGTGGAGATTTTCATATTTGGGAATTTTCTTAACAATCTGGGAAAATCTTGTTCTGTGTCTTGCTGTGGGATGTGATGTTAGTTGGCTTGGCTGTACAGCTTCTGTTAGCCTGGACAGCGCTGCTGCTCTGGGATGTAATATTACACTGGACTTTGCTGCTGTACTCTGCTGTTTTATCACTGGGAAATAGAGTCAGACTCAAATTACTATAATTACATTTCCTTTTGTTTTCTCACAATAACCTGGCAAACTAGCTGTGTTCTGTGGCACCAGACCAAGGTGTTAGCGGTTAAATGATAACTAAAACAGCTTAACATTAAAATATATTCTTTATCAGAACAGCTTAGTTTGCAATGCTGTATTATAAATGATACACAGAAATCACACAATATGGCACTTATTTAATCAGATGTTTAAAAAAAAAATCATGATATGTTTTCTGTCTAAGATACCAAGATTATTTTCCTCAACCATGGCTAATACACCAACGGACCAAAACAATATGACCAGTTAACACAATGTAGGTTATTTTAGATGAAATCAGCAAGCTCACTGACCCTCCATAATCAGCAAGGATCATGAGATGTTCAAAGTACACAAAAAGAACCAAAAACATTGTTAAATGTTTCATTTGACAAATAAGTTGCATTGACTGTAGTAAACACATACTCTGAAATGGCACGAGAGAGAGAACAGTCATTTTTACAGTCTTTATTTTGTAATTTTTGGTGCACAGAAGTGTTCTTGGAGCTTTGATTGATTACAGTTGAATATGGTTTGTTTTGTCTATAATTTGGTTCCTTTTCTGCACTTTGAATGTCTCACAACCATTGCTGTCTATGGAGGAAGAGAGAGGTCTCTGATTTCATGTAAAATATGTTAATTTGTGTTCCAAAGATGAACAAAGATCTCCAGGGTTTGGAATGACATGAGGTTGAGTAGTTAATAACAGATTTGTGTGTGTGTGTGTGTGTGTGTGTGTGTGTGTGTGTGTGTGTGTGT
>CAIGQZ010001336.1:29186548-29206892 GCA_903798205.1 Danio tinwini
ATGTATATATATATAAATGCTTATTAATTAAATATTTAAAAGGCTATTTAAAATTGTTATATCAGTTACACAGAATATTCTAGTAATTCATATTTTCAGGATTATATGGTAGGGGGCGCTATTTCTCTCGCTATGCATCTAGTGTAATACGTAGTAGAGTATCATGCAAAGAAGAATTATTGAATTACTTGATTAGAAGTATTGATGTGGTCAGGATACTCAGTCAATGCTTTGACCACCCCTCTGTATCTAATTTCTTTGTAGTTTAGATTTTATTTAACCACTTGGAACCCTGTGTTTAATACAATAGGCATCACATGTCTTTTTGTGGTTCCTGAGCATTTTATTTACAGTTTTTCTGAATTGCTTTAGCATTTTTCAAAACAGACATAATATTCTCTAAACTGTGAGTGCAAATCTACAAAAAATTGAAAAGCACTTGCAATGTGCCTAAATCAATAAGAAATGCCACTCTGAAGTGAACAATAAGCTAATGGTTTAGATATCTAAAATTATTGTTTCGAAAAAATGAAAATGTAAATCGAGCCAAAGCAATTGAGAAAAACTGTAAATTAAAGCCTGCAGTGAATGAGAGTGGACGATTGTCATCCAATCAAATGGCGGTAAGGCTCGGCATGCTGTAATAAAAAAAAAAAATTACTACATTGAAAAGCAGCATGGCGTCACTTCACTCCAGACACAGACATTTCAATATTTTTATTCATATTTATTGATATGTTTGCCAATATTTCATAGAGTTTATGTAAAAAAGAGGGATTGCACCTACTAATTAAAGTTTCAAGTCTTTAGTAACATTGTAAGCTTTAGATCAGGATTTTTTCAAATATGTCTGTCCATTAGGACGGACAATGGGTACAAGATTGGTTACTGAAATTAAATCGGCACAAATGCTGATAGAACTTTTTTATAAAAAATAAAAAAAACTATATTAATGTACTAATTCTATCGATAATATTAGATAATACTAATACATGTAGAACTGTGAAAACAGACTTTTACATTTTTCAGAAGCTTGGAACATAATTTGGGTGTGAAGGGGTTAACTTTTTTCCACAAAAAATATGTTTTTTTTTTTATATGACACACATTTAAGTATTAATAAAAACAATGCATAAAGCTACAATAAGCAGAGTCTGTTGATATATTCTATATCTTGATATAAAGATCAGGTGTAAATATTATTTTCATACATTCAAAAACTATTTTGGCTGCTTGTTCCAAACTACATATTTAAAATGAGCCGAATCAACACAATTATTGAGTTTTTTTAGAGGGCAACTTCATTGCTTTATGTTCAATCCACTTCAATTTGTAAAAAAAAAAATTATTCCTTACATTAATATATCATTTTTCTAGGGGGGAATCTCCTCGTCCACCACCAGTGTGCAGCATCCACATCCAGACCGCACACCAGCTGATTGGTGGATAGGAGACAGAATGATGAAGCCAATTATGATATGGGGATGGTTAGGATGGACAGAGGCTAGTGGGCCACTCTTTTTTGAAGGACATCCTGGGATTTTTAACAACCACAAAGAGTCAGGACCTTGGTTTAATGTCTCATCTAAAAGACGGCGCTCACTGAGCAGTACAGTCAATATACTGGAACGTTAGGACCAGTGTTGGGAGTAATACGTTACACAAGTAATGTATTACAGTAACATATTACTTTTTCCTGTAACGCAGTAGTGTAAGGCATAACTAATACATTTTCAGTAATATTTTACTCGGTACATGTTCAGTAATGCGTGCGTTACAACTAACTTTTCGCCCGTGTGTTGTCATTAATCTCCCTCTGACTATTGGAACTTTTTTACTTTGAACGCGGATTGATTTCAGCCTCTGAACTTGAGGTCAGAGGCAATTGGCTCAGCCCGGTTGAAAATGGCAGAAAACAGTACATTCGTGAGATGGACGTACGCGCATTACTTCGATTTTGTCCGAGATAAGGACAAGAAAATCGTTATTGTCAAATGCAACCTCTGTTTAAACCCGAGAGAATTATCAACATTGAGAAATAGCACTAGCAACTTAAAAAAACATCTTGAGCATTGCCATGCGACCACTCCACTTACAGAAAAGAGAAAAAAAAACGGAGGATGAGAGTAATAAACCAAAGCAGCAGAAATTAAGTTTCTCTCAGTCTGCCATCATGCCACTTGAACCTCGAGAAGTCAGAAGACTTGTGGCAGAGTATGTCGTCGAGGATTAATACCATTGTCAACGGTGGAATCTCCTGCTTTCAGGAAGCTAATTAGCAAGATCCCTGTGACCAGCAGCGATGACAAGGTAAGCTAACTTTTTTTATGATGACTAGCTAGAATTCTATATTATCTAGTTCAGGGATTGGATGGGATTATATCTTATTTAAATGCCTTTGAAAAAAAAAAGTATTTCGTATTTAAATGTGTTTAATCTTAGTAGTTTCTTATTTTTTTAAACTAAAATACCTTTTTTTTACCAATTAACCTTCTTATTAGACTGCATTAATGGGCAATATGTTGAGTACATCTGTTAGAAAAAAAAAAAACTATTATTTTGTAATAGTATGTTGTATTTAAATGCATTTAATCTTGTTTTTATTTTTGTATAACCTAATTAAGACAAGAAGTCAGCAGTAATAAAGAGGTTGATTGGCAAAAAGTATTTTTGTATTTTGAAAATACAAAAATATAAGATTAAATGTATTTGAAATAAAAAATAGTTTTTTGTATTTCAAATACATGTATTTGAAATAATGACATCCCTCATGTACTTTATATAGATCTGTATGGATCATATAGTTCCTGGAGATGCCTTTTTGCAGAGTTCAGTTCCAACCCTGTATCAAACACACCTTTTAATTATCAAGTGCTCCAGATCCTAATTAGTTGGTTCAATTGTGTTTGCTCAAGGTTGGTGCTGAACTTTGCAAGAAGGTAAATCTCCAGAAACAGAGTTGGGAAGTCAAAATGTATAGTAAAAATGTTATAGCCATCTACAGACCTATATACAGCAGCATAATGTGAATGTATGTTCTTGTATCCGATTGGAACAGACAATAAATATGCATATGTGTGATTTAGCATAGCATGATCATGAATTGGAATTTTAATATCTGTGTATTTTACTTATTTTTTAGCATGTACTGCCATGCAGAACAACGTTCGCCAAAGAACTAGATAAGAACTATACTGCCATGGAAAAGAACTAAAAAAAATTGATGAACAACAGTTTGTGTCAACAACTGCAGACATTTGGACTGCTTACAACAAGAGCTTTTTGGGGGTGACAGTCCATTGGATTGATTCAGAGACACTGCAGCGGAAGAAGGCTGCTATCGCTTGTCGTAGGTTCAGAGGTAGGCACACATATTATGCAATTGCATCTGAACTCGAGGATATTTTTTCCCAGTATGGATTAACTGCTGAAAAAGTGACAGCATGTGTGACAGACAATGGCATCAATTTCATTAAAGCTTTTAAGGAATACCAAAAAGTTGAATCTCAGGATGATGAAGAAGAGGAGGTGATGGGGAAGTGGCCTTCACCAATCTCCACAGCATTCTCACTAAAGGAAATGATGAGGATGCCCAGCAAGGGCTGTGTGTGCTGCCTGCACATTACAGATGTGCAGCTAACACGCCTAACCTCATTGCCAACAATGAGATTGACAAATGGTTGGCATCAAACTCAGAATCCAGGTCTGTTTACCGCAGTTCCACAGCAAAGTGCTCAGCACTATGGACCAAAGCTAGCCGGTCCACAGTTGCATCTGAGTGCCTAGAAAAGATCAGTGAAAGGAAGCTGATTGTGCACTCAGTAACCCAATGGAACTCATTTTATGATGCATATGTTCGGATAGTAGAAATGCCACTAACTGACATTAACAATCTATGCACACAGCTCAAATTAAATGCATGCATGACAGGGAATACCAGTTTCTGAAGGAATACTGTGCCATTATGAAGCCTTTTAACATTGCACTGGACATCCTACAGGGTGAGGAAACTTGTTTTTATGGGACACTTCAACCAACAATTGAAGTTCTAATGGCCAAAACTTTAGCAATGCAAAATGGCCTTTCACAAATGACCACTGGGTTGCCTGAAATAATTGTGGGAGCAATAAAACTCGCTTTGTCACAACAATTGACTCCAAGGAAGCTCTACTGGCCGCCGTCTCGCTGCCCAAGTTTAAACTCTGCTGGGTAAAAGAGGAAACCAGAAGAGATCACATCAAGTATCTCCTCACCACTGAATGCCGCTCCCTAACAGTAGAAGAGCGTGCAACTCCAATGATTGATGCTCCTCAACCTGCTGCAGTCACCTCCCATGAGAATGAATTCTTTTCATTTGATGAACCACCCAATGCCAAGGCTGATGCACCTATGTCAGTGTCATCTTATTTCAATTTTGATGCAGTAATGAAAAGCCTGCATCAGTTTCCAAGAATTAAAAAAATTGCACTACGCTATAATGCACCAACACCATCCAGTGCACTGGTCGACGGACTTTTCAGCCTTGGGAGTCTGGTACTCACCCCAAAACGCAACCGTCTTGGTGATGGACGCTTTCAGCACCTTATTCTGATGCGCTTCAACAGATTTTTCAGTCAAGGGGGTATAATGGAGTAGGCTAGCCCCCACCATAGCAGTAAGGACAGCCTTGATATCCCTTATACTTTCAGCCATGTTGAACTGCATACTACCTCTGTTTTATATTTGGCAGGAAACAGAAATTTTTAAATCCATTTTTTTAGCTCAAATATTGAGCCATATTTGCTGTCAGACCATGTGGGCCTAAACACCTTAATTTGAGTTTAGTATTTCTAAAATGTTTTATTTATTTATATTATGTTTTATTTTGTTAAATTTTACTTAAATGACTAAGACATATTTCCTGTTAGGCCTAGTTCTATAGTTTCATAGAGCCAATAGCTATCTGTATTGTTGTTGTATTGTTGTTGTAAGTCAATTTAGTATTTTTAGAGGTATATAGATCTGTGTTTGTTCTGTTTTCTTTCTAAGCAGTTAGGCAATGTTTAGCCTATATGTTCATTTCTATGGCCTAAAATGACTGAGGTTGAGGGGTTGGTCCTCTAATTGCACTTTATACTGAGAAAGCTATGTTCATCATGCTTACTTTGTGCATGACAGTTTTGTGTTGTGAACCACTGGAATTTGAAGTGATTAAAATAATGGCAACAATAAGAAAAGAAAAAAATCAGCATTTTGTCAAGGCATTGGAGTTTACATATAGGCCTGTTGTGTCTAATATGAATATAGCCAAGCTATTCACAGATATTGCCAGATAACCACTTTACCTCTACCATACTTTTTTTTTAACAGATCATTTGTGAATCTGACTGTCATCCTTTCTTGCATTGTCTTGAGCCTTCACGTTGCCAATTATATACTATATTGTTAGTAGTCTGGGACAGGTCACAGTCATTCTGTTACATCATATCACATTCTACTTGATGTAAAATGCTCTGCAGTTTACATTTTGTCATTTTAGAATGTTAAGTTCTAATTCTGGAGTTGTTTTGGTGAAAGTAACTAAAAAGTAATATAAGAGTAATGTAACATATTACAATTCTGAGACAGTAATATTGTAAGGTAAGGGATTACTTTTAAATAACAGTAAGAAGTAATCTGTAATGTATTACAGTCTGGAAGTAACTTGCACAACACTGGTTAGGACCCACACAGACTACAGGTTGAGCACCCCCTGCTGGTCGTACTAGAACCCCTTCTGGCAGCAACCTTTGTGGTCTCCCATCTAGGTACTTCAGCTTCATCTCAACCATGTGAGACTTGCAGAGAGACTTGCAGAGAGCTAGCTGCCGGCATAACAACAATTAAACATAAAAACACTTAAGTTAACCTAATCGATTTTCAACCCAGAATTTTTTTTACAGTGTATATAAATAAATAATTATGAAATATGAATGTGAAGGTATAACAGATGAGTATCAAAATTAATAATGTTTGTTAAAACAATATATTTTTGTAAATTCTACCTCTTCCATAACACAGAATGACTTTTTTTATCCTTTATTTTTTGGATAGCAGATGCATTTTTTAATTTATATATATATATATATATATTACTTATAATGGATCAAAGTATTTAAAAGATTAAGCTTTAAGCTAAATCTTTAAAGAATCATGAAAAAGTCAAATCCCCCCTTAAAAATCTTTGCAACCATGTGTGTGCCATGATTTTTATTCCCAAAAGACCAAAGACTTTTCCATGTTGTCAGATGCACTAGAAAAAAGTACCAAATGTTTGCTTTCAGATCCGAAATCACAGATGAAAGACTTGATGTGAAACATGCCATCTGAGAAACGTATCTACTCTGCCGTCCAGTCTTCACCTCGGTCATCTGATTTAACTTATGAAACATCAGACTCAACAAAAAGGACTCGGTCGAACACAAAGCTGAAGGTTATTGCAGAATATGCGAAGAACATGAAAATGGCAGCGCAGGGTTTGATTTAAGCCCCGGAGAGGCATCTGAGTTGAGTTATATGAGGAGCTGTGGGGGAAGGAAAATGCAGAGCTCCAGTTCAACAGCAGAGGGACGACAACAACATACTCTGACAGGAAGAACAGCAAAGGAAGCTGGAAGTAAAACACCAGGGAAGGAACTCGAGGACATGAGGAGGAGGATTTTCTGACATTGTTCACTAAATCCTGTATTTGTGAAGTTAATTTGAGGATTTCAACATGATGCAGGACTCACTGTGTGATGAAGCCTATACAGTTTGTCATGTAAAATTCAAGATATCTGGGCATCTGGTTTTTGTCTGCTGTTTATATCATGAAATAGTTAAGCAATATTACAGGAACAATGATTACAATATCACATAGAGGTGGTTTTTGTCCTGAATAGCATGTTCAAATTTTATGCACAGAAAAAAGGCAAACCACGTATCTTTCATTTAAAGTACAGTTTTATATTGGATTAAGCAAAAATGATGCTTTCTGATTATAAGATTATTTATTCAACTTGTCTTAAAGCAAAAAACAAACCCCCTAAAAGCATTAGTTTTTCCTCAAAGTAATATTTTTATATAAACTAGCAGTTTTCACGTCACGTGACCACATGACCAGGGGCAGACTTAGTGATTTGGGGGCCTTAAGCAATTCCAGGAATGAGGCCCTAGCAAAACATTCTCTTTCTCTATAGATTTTTTTTTCTCTCTAGATTTGTGTTTGTTTGTTTGTTTGTTTTTTTGTAAATAAACTACATAGTAAAATATATTTTAAGTGGAACCTTTTTAATCTAAAATTAAATACAATAAATTCACTAATAAAAAACAAGCTCACAAACGATGCACAGTTAATTAGCCTTACTTGTGATTTGTGATTAGATTTTAACATTTGCATGTGCAGTACAAAAGAAACGTTCCACTATTCATGGCTGCCCCCGGTTTAGAAAAGAAGTAATAACATTAAAATCTTAATGATTGCAGACAGATTTTACAACAAAACATATTTTACAAAATGTATAAAATAGCTTTAGGATGATTAATATAGGCTTCTTGGCACTGATGATTGGCATTAGGTCCACCCCTGCACATGACATCCCGTTTTGCCATCTGGCATTACTTGATTCAAATGTGAAGATGGTCAGTATCCAAAACAAATGTTGTTTAAACAATAATGTTATCTGGATTTTTGTCCTAAGCATTCGCAATGGCAACATATCTTTTTAAAAAACATGTTTCTATTTCTGCCATATCGAGGCTAGGACAACAGTAACACAAAAGTAATAGCATAGCTTAACAATATGACATTTGCTGTTTGTTCAAACAACTTATCTAAAACGAGCTGAAACAGCATAATTCTTACAATTTTGGGGGACAACTTAATTATTTCATGTTCAATTCAATTATATTTGTAAAAACTAATGTCAACTTAATTCCTTCATGTTGTCCCAACATCAATTGTGTGGAACCCAGCTTTTTTTTACATTAAATGTTACATGTACTTACTATAGTTTAATCCACAGTTCAACTTTGATTTTATAGTAAATTTTAAATAGCTATAAAAAATAAATATTTAAGTTGAACCAGCGTAATTCAATTAATTCATTGTCTCTATAGAAACAATACATTGTAAAAAATGCAGGGTTCCACACAATTCATTCATGTTGTCCCAACACAAATTGATTAAGTTAACTTAACACTTTTAACAAATTTATGAAAAAAGAAGTTGTCCCAATGAAATCTCCAGATTTGTGTTGTTTCAGCTCATTTTAAATAAGTAGTTTGAACAAGCAAGTTTGAGTGTATTTTACCTTTAAGTGAATGTATTTTTTTCCTTGTGCAGAATAAATATTTTTGACCGTGACAAAAAAAATTTAAATCAAAAGTTTGAACAAAAGCTAAGCTCTTCTTTACTTTTAGACAAAAAAAAATGGTTCAAAGTATAATGTTTTTCAATACACTGATTCTTCACTACATTTTGTAAATAATTAACTGTTTACACAATATGTCTGAGGGGCGACACGGTGGCGCAGAGGTGTCGCCTCACAGCAAGAAGGTCGCTGGTTCGAGCCTCAGCTGGGTCACTTGGCATTCCTGTGTGGAGTTTACATGTTCTCCCCCTGTTCACGTGGGTTTCCTCCACAAGTCCAAAGACATGCAGTATAGGAATTGGGTAAGCTAAATTGGCCGTAATGTATGTATGTGTGTGATTAGGTGTGTATGGGTGTTTTCCAGGGCAGTTCATTCCGCTGTGGCGACCCCTGATTAATAAAAAGAATAAGCCAAAAAGAGAATGATTAAATGAACAATATGTCGGTTATTTAGTGCCACAAAGTAGCAGAATTTGTTATAGCTGAAGAATAATTTCATTTGTATTACTTATTTTAGTTTTTACTATTTCTATATCAATAAAAAGTTATGGTTCCAAAAAAAAAATAAAAAAAATCTGTATTTCATATAATTTTAATTTCTTTCATGTCATTTTCAACCTGTATTTCTTTAATGTAATTATGCAGATACTGTAAAGACAGTTGTAACCAAACTGTTTTGGAGGTTACATCTGTAAATGAACTTATCTAAACACAAATCAGACTGACTAAAGTTGTCTCTGGTGCTTTTTGCATGGAACATAATAATGACTTCAAATTTCCTTCAGGAATAATTTGTAGGCCAGATTTAATTTGCGTAAAATCAGTACAAAAAAAAAGAAAGAATAATTTAGATGAAATGTGTGCAAATAAGGACAGATTAAAAACTTTGTGGTACACTAATTGTTTAATTTTATTTTTAAATGAAATAATCCTCAAAAATATAAACAAAAATTAATAATTTGGGGTGGAGCAGTGGGTAGCATGATCGCCTCACAGCAAGAAGGTTGCGGGTTTGAGTCTCAGCTGGGTCAGTTGGCATTTCTGTGTGGAGTTTGCATGTTCTCCCCATGTTGACGTGGGTTTCCTCCGGGTGCTCCGGTTTTCCCCACAGTCCAAACACATGCGCTATAGGTGAATTGGGTAAGCTAAATTGTCCATAGTGTATGTGTGTGAATAAGAGTGTATGGGCATTTCCCAGTGATGGGTTTGCAGCTGGAAGGGCATCCGCTGCAAAAGACGTGTGCTGGATAAGTAGACGGTTTGTTCCGCTGCGGCGACTCTTGAGTGATAAATGGACTAAGCCGAAAAGAAAATGAATGAATTAACTATTCGTTTGTTCATATGTTTCATTCAAAAGGCTGATTCATTTGTGAGTGAGGTAAATGAATCTCTCTGTGACTTGATCATTGAATCATTTGTTCTGACAATTCACAGGTTTACTTATAAAGGAAGTAAAGGACTTATAAAGGAAACATCATTGTGTCGATAAGTAATGCAAAAAAAAAACTGTTATCTGAAATTTTCCTAAAAATGTCAGGATAACTGACAAAAATCAATGTCTAAAATATAACATAATATTAACACACTGCACTCCTGAATGAACAAACAATCCTGGGTTGTTTTAATTTAATTTTCAGTCAACTATTGACAAATAAAACATTGGGTTATTTTTTTTCCCTTTAAATTACACCTTTAAAAGTTGTGTTTGTCTATATTTGACCCAATGTTTTTTTAACTCAGCATTTTAAAGTGTTTTTATCAAACTGTTCACTTTTGTAATTGTGCTATTCATGATACAAAAATCCCCTTTTTTGATACTCCTTAGTTGATACTCCTTAAACTCATAGAGGGGCAATATTTTTGTCCCAATATCTTGAATTATAGCTGAATAAAACTGCATTCTAGAGACCTCATCACACACTATTATGTCAGCCAGCATCATGTTTATCATCTGCGGTATGAAATGTAATGTAGGTTTGGGGTGGCTGTGTTAAATCTATACATATTTACTAGACACATGGACAAAAGCTCTTCTATATGATTTACAGTTATATGCACATGCAGTAATTTACCTTTATAGCCATTTATTTTATACAAAATACAGCTGATCATTGATTCTCTAAATTAGGGTAGCAGATTTTCCCAAAGCACCTTGAAGTCAGAGGTCCTGGTTCTGCTCGGGCTTATGTTTCTTTTGGGAAGTACAGAGAGCACAGACCGAATGCCAGAGCTATTAATACCTTTTCCAGCTTTTCCAAGAGGAAGTCCTGGACATTTCAGCATAGTCTGAAACTGTCTTCTGTGCTGGACAACAAAGCAGGTGAAGCTCAGGCTGTTTGGCTCGAAGTCAGGAAGTCATTCATAAAAGCTGAATAAAAATCCTTCTGGGCTTTCAGAGAGTTTGTGAACCTGACACATCCACATCACAGACATGTTTTCTTGAGAGCGTCAAATAGAATACGACTGTGTTAAAATACTCCAATAATTCTTCTGTTTATGCCAAATGTTAAAGCTAAATTACTATCTTAAAAAAACATAAAATAAAACATAAAATAAATCATATTTCTGTCTCATAATTCAGTTTATATTTTAAAATGCAGGGTTTGTATTTCACAATTCTGGATTTTGGTCTCAATTTAGTATACTGCAATTTAAAGTTTATGGGCCCTATCATACACCTGGCACAATAAGGCGCAAGACATGTTTGGTGCGATTTGTTGCTATTTTCAGACCAACACAACCCTAATTTTCCTGTTTGGCACTACGTTGTTTATTAAGTAAATGCATTTGCGCCGCTTTGTGGACTCATGGGTGTTCCGGTTTAGAAAGGAGGTGTGTTAAGGCGCATTGTTGGCGCTTTGTTATTTTGAGGAACTAAAATAGACTGCGCAATAGACCAGCTGAAAGACATTGCTTACACATTGCTTAATACACACAGGAGCAATACGCAAATATCTTTACAAATGAAAAAGAATTAAAGGATTAAAATGTTACAAAAAATATGAAAAACATTTCCTTCATGCCTTCTTCATCTGGGGGGGGGGGGCTTTTTCAGTTTATTCATGACAATTTGCTTTTGTATGATATTATTATTATTATTATTATTATTATTATTATTATTATTATTATGTATTATTTATTATTATTATTATTATTATTATTATTATTATATGCATATTTATATTTGTTTTAATAAAAGCAAGCTTAGATTTGTCCACCTGTTGGGTTTTGGTCCATATGGGGCATAGGACTGTCACGGTTGTGGATCTTTCTGTTTTTCTTGCATGTGTGTGTGTGTGTGTATGTGTGTGTGTGTGTGTGGGAAAGGGGTGTGTTTTGTTTGTGTTCTTCACCATGTGGTGTGTATGTGTGTTTACATTCATCAGCTGGGTGGTCACGTGTTTTGTTACTACTCATACCACACAAGTGAAGTGAAGTTCTTGTAGTACCTAGAATAGCAAAATCGAATAAAGGAGGTCGAGCCTTCTCATTTATGGCCCCTAAACTCTGGAATAGCCTTCCTGATAATGTCCGAGGCTCAGACACACTCTCACTCTTCAAAACTAGATTAAAGACCTATCTTTTTAGCAAAGCATACACTCAGTGCATTACATAGCGGTATGACGCATGATGTGCCCCACACAGGATTTTGCTTCTTGTTTATATACACTATGAACAGCAGCTATGCTAATTATTCTCCTTATTCTGCATTTCCACCTGGGGGTACTCATCTCGAGACCCTCAGACTATGCAGTGCCACTGATGCGATCCAAGACCAGCGACGATATGATCCCAAGGTTTCTGGACCAGGCCGTATCCTGAGCTGCTGCTGTGGTGGTCATGATGGAGAGCATGAGACTGATTCCTGTGATGCTCCAAGGACAGATGTGTCTTCGCTGAGGTCCAGCTACTGCGCCTAGACTGCAGCTCTGCACTAGACGTTTGGCCATAGGAGAAATGGTCGTGCCCAACTGAGCCTGGTTTCTCTCTAGGTTTTTTTTTTTAATTCTTCACTTTCGCCAATTGGTGAAGTTTTTTCCTCGCCGCTGTCGCCACTGGCTTGCATGGTTCGGGATTTGTAGAGCTGCGCATCGATGGAATTGCTCTTCAGTGTTTGGACTCTCAGTAGTGATTATTAAACCACACTGAACTGAGCTAAACTGAACTGAACTTAAACACTGAAAACTGAACTGACACTGTTTCAATTCACTATAAACTTCCATGTGAAGCTGCTTTGACACAATCTACATTGTATAAGCGCTATACAAATAAACATGAATTGAATTGAATTGAACAAGTGTTTGCTATCGCGTTCCGCGCGCTATATATGTTCAGTGTTTTGTAGATAGCATTATCAGTCCGTTGTTTGTTCACTCCTGTGTCTGCTCTCTGTTAGACTCTCTCGCTAGTTTTGGTAGAGGGTCTCCGACATAAGCCTCATTTGGACCTTATTTGGACCTTATGCTCGTCTCCGTTTCATTGATGTTGTTACTACTGCCTGCTCTGATGACAACATTATCTGTGAGAGACTTCATCCCGATCCGCTACTCTAATGAGCTTTATCGCTGGTAAGCGTGTCAAATTCCTTGAGAGTTGCTACCTAGCACTAACCTTCCCCTTCCCTCGATATCTGGTGAGATATCAGTGAGAGACTTCTATGTGGGGCTATTTCTCAGATGAACTTTATCGCTGTTGAGCGTGTTGTATCCCGGTGTGAGCACCCCTGCTCAACACTATATCTGGTGAGATTATACCAGTTGTGACTCTTAGTAAATCATCTTGCATTCACTTGCATTTGGGTCTCCTGTGTATATCATTGTAACAAGGATGTGTGTTTGGATATAACTGAGTTTTTTGATCACATTTTGTTATTATTGTTCATTTATTTGTTTGCTTGAAATTAAAACTGAATTTAGAAATAGTTTTGAAACAAATCTTTGTGCTTCACAAACAAAATTAAATATGTAGGCTAATGGATGTCTTCAGTGGAGTGCGTATAACACCATTTCCTTATCCATGAAAGTAAAGGAGTAAAGAGTATAAGTAAAGAGAAAGAGAAAAAGGCTGAATGGAGGAGGCTCGTTCTTTATCCTCGCTGCAGATGGTTTGCTTAACTGTTTTCTTGCTAGTGAAGCATTCAGTTTTTACACTTACCCTGTTAGACCATGCGCTGGGGTGCAAAGCGTATTTTTCCGTCCCTAAAATAGCAAAACAGTTAAACAGACCATCTGCAGCGCGAGGACAAAGAATGAGCCTCCTCCATTCAGCCTCTTTACTTTCTCTTTACTTTACTTTCTTTATTTTCTTTACTTTTACTTTTTTACTTTCGTGGATAAGGAAAAGTTTTTTACGCCCTCCACTGAAGACATCCATCAGCCTAGATATTTAATTTTGTTTGTTAAACGCAAAGATTTGTTTCAAAACTGTTTCTAAATTTAGTTCTAATTTCCAGCAAACGAATAAATAAGCAATAATAACGAAGTGTGGTAAAAATAAATGAGTTATATTCATACATATAATCTTATCCTTATGCCCATATGGTGATGCATACTTCTCCAAAACCCGACAGGTGGACAAATCTAAACTTGTTTTTATAAAAATAAATATGCATATAATAAATAATACTGCTAATAATAATAACATTATACAAATGCAGATTGTCATGAATAAACTGAAAAAATCCCCTCCACATGAAGAAGGCATGGAGGCAGTGGTTTTTATATTTATGTAGAAAATAATCATTGTTGTAACATTTTAATCCTTTTTTGTCATATTTTTGTCCTAATTTTTTTGTCACATGTAAAGATATTTGTGTATTGCTGTACTTCCTGTGTGTATTAAGCGCTTGCACCCACATAGGCGCATAACTAACGTGCTCTGCGCTGTATTTTAAACCAGCTTTTAGTTGGTCAATGGCACAGTCTATTTCAGTTCTTCAAAATCGTAACGAGCCAACAATGCACCTTAACACACCTCTTTTTTAGACCGGAAAACCCACGAGTCCACAAAGTGGGGCAAATGGATTTGCTATTTAAACAACGTGGCGCCAAACGTGAAAATTAGGGTTGTGCTGGCCTAAAAATTGCAACAAATCACTCCAAACACGTCTTGTGCCTTGTCTTGTATTATGCCAAGTGTATGATAGGGTAGTCTCAGAAGTCAGTATATATCTTCTAGTTCAAGGTTTGTATCTCACAGTTCTGGATTTTTAAAAACAGAAGTCTGAGTTTACATCTCACAAGTGGGTTAATAGCAGGACTTTTTGTCTCATAATTTAGTGTATGCTGCAATTTAAGAGTTAATATTTCTCAATTCTGACATTTTTAAACAGAATTCTGAGTTTATATCTAACAGTGGAACGTTTGTATCTTACATTTCTGAGTTTATACCTTACAATTCAGGGTTAATATCTAATAATTCCAGCTTTTTGTTTCAAAATTCAGTATATGTTTTGCATTTTATGGTTTCTATCTCACAGTTTGGACTTTTTAAGCAGAATTAAAAGTGTAATTCAAGGGTCAAAATCTCAGAATTATTTTTTGTCTCAGAATTCAGGTAATATCTTGCAAATTCAGGTTTGATATCTCACAATTTCACCTTTCTTTACAGAATTTTTAATTTACATCTTGCAATTCAGGGATTATATCATACAATTTTGACATCTTGCAATTCTGAATCATTGATTGTAAGTTTTTATCTCACAATTATAAAAAAAAAGGCAGAAATATGTTTTTTATATTTCATGGTGAAAAAAAGCTTCCAGGCTTCCATACCTATTTGCAATAATTAAATAAATAATTTTTTTTTTCTTTTGTGTTCTATAAAATTGTATCATTTTGATCTATTTTGACAATCAGGTTTTGTAGCTGGGTACCCTTGTTCAGTAACAATTTCTGAACTGCTGAAATTAAAGTATATAGGACAAACAAATACTGTAAGTCAAACCAAATAGTATCTGAAACTGAATTACCTGAAACATCCAGATGTTCCAGGTTGGGGCAGCGTGACACCACCTCAAACACGGCCTCATTGGACACATTATAACAGCCGGCCACCTCTAGGCGCCGTAGTTCAGGGCAGGACTGTGCCACCGTATACAGTCCTCGATCAGTCAGCCTCCGACAGCCACTAACCATCACCGTCTCCACCGTCAAACACACATTTGGGGTGTCCTGGCACAATCTGCGAGTGAGAACCCGAAGCGCTCGATCCACATGCAGAACATCTCCCGTCAGCCGAATAGTTCTCCATAGACGGGGGTCCCATGCCAAGTTGTACCAGCGGCGACAGACACGGGCGCAGCGGCACAGCTGGTTGGTGGGCAAATGGGTGAAGATCTGTAGGAAAGCATGGTCAGGGAGGATGTCAACCGGTGCCCCCTGCTGGTCCCTCGGCTGGCGTAGGCATCTTTGAGGATGGGTGAGAGACGTGGGTGGCATGTGGACCATGGCAATGGTTTCCGTCCCAAATGTTGAAGAGGACGTTGAGGAGCCATTTAGTACAGCTGAAGATGAACGAGGTGGCAAAATTAGAGCTGGACTTGGAGTACTCACTGTTCGCATGCTAAGGTCCGAATCTGGAAAGAAAGAAAATTAAATAACAGACATGAAGAGAGAGAAAGACAAGAGCACGCTATTATATTGGGTAGGATTTTACTTCCAGGGGGTGTTCAAAAGATGTCAAGTCTTTATAGTCATGACATGACATGCCATAAATATACAGTATAAAGAGGATTGTATGCATGTTTGTGACAAAATTATTAAGTGTCATTAGTTCAGTTATGTCATTTTAAATGCAAAGTTGACATTGTTTGAGCTGTCTTTCGTATGACAACTTGACATAAACACATACATCACAGCCTGTCTTGGTTTTGTCATGACAACTTGACATTACCAAGACAACATAACTGTCATAAATCTGTCATAACGTAAAGTCTAGATGGAATACAGCTGTGCATTAATATAGCATAATTGTTGTGACACAGAACAACAATAAATAATATTTTTACTGTGAGGGGAAGGTTTGGGGTTGGGATGGGGGTAGGAGTTATTCATTCATTCATTTTCTTGTCGGCTTAGTCCCTTTATTAATTTGGGTTCACCACAGCAGAATGAACCACCAACTTATCCAGCACGATTTTACGCAGCGGATGCTCTTCCAGCCGCAACCCATCTCTGGGAAACATCCCCACACTCATACACTACAGACAATTTTAGTTTACCCAATTCACCTGTACCGCATGTCTTTGGACTGTGGGGAAACCGGAGCACCCGGAGGAAAACCCATGCGAACGCATGCAAACTCCCCACAGAAACACCAACTGACCCAGCCCAGCCTCGAACCTGCAACCCAGAGACATTCTTGCTGTGAGGCGACAGCACTACCTACTGTGCCACTGCATCGCCTGGGTAGGAGTTAATAAAATACAATTTAATGGTTAATTTAATAAATAATATGAATAATATTCAGTATAGTTACTGTTTTTAGATGATTGAAAGCTTAACGTGCTGCAATTTAAGAAAACACATGCAACTACAAAAAACACCAGCAAATTAAGAAAAGATTTTCATCCGTTTGACAGCACACATGCTGCAAATTTTCAGAATGCATATACAAAAAAAAAAAACGTGCTGCATTTTCACAAAACGTAAACAAAATAATAAAACATGCTGCATTTTCTCACAGCACTTGCAAAACATCGGAACACAATGGAAATGTTTCAAGTGGACCCAAAAACATGACGGATGTGGCTGTTTTACTTTTTTTGATTGTTTATTTTAATATCCTGACTTCCTTGGCCTTTTGTATGTTATTAGCCTAAATAACCGTAACGTAAATAGCTGGGTTTGTCATGTTTTAGGGTCCCCTTGAAACATTTCCATTGTGTTCCCAGCTATTTGAATATGTTGTGAGAAAATGCAGTGCTTTTTATTAGTTTGTTTGCATTTGTGTGAAAATGCAGAGAGTTTTTCAAAATGTGTTTGTGTTGTGAGTATTTGCAGCACGTCCGCTGTCAAACGGATGCCTAATTTGCTGGTGTTTTTTGTAATTGCATCTGTTTTCTTAAATTGCAGCACGTTAAGCTCTTTCGGCCACTGAAGTAATTTAATAAATAATATAAATAATTCTTGTTAACTTCTGGCCACAGCTGTATCCCTTTTAGCAACAACTATATCCATGATTGTCATGAGGCCATTATAATTGTGTTATGAACAGAGTTGGGTGTAACGCGTTCCACAGTAATGCTTTACTGTATTCTAATTACATTTTTGGGGAACGCAGTAATGTAACAAATTACACTTTACATTTGTGTCATTTGATTACAGCAACTAAAGTCAAAGTAATTGCATTACTTATGTTACAAATATATATTTTAGAAAGCTAAATTTTAATTTTTTTTAAATCACATTTACAGCTGCAAAGCCAGTTAATGAGCATTTGCTTTTAAATTGCTGGAGAACACGAGCTGAAATAGCTGCTGACGAGTGTTTGCTTCTTCAACTGGATGCATACATTACTTTGATTTCATTGAACGTAAAAACTAAAGTACTGCAGTCTATGTCCAGTCTCTAAAGAACTTTCGACTGCTTTAACTTGATCAGCAACCTGAACAAAAAGCATTCTGCAACAATATACAGTGGCCCGACTCAGCCTAAATTGGATTTTTGTGCAGGACCGGGAATTAGGATAACATCTGAAAATCTAAAAAGTGTAGCTCCTTATGGTGCCATTCGCATATTATGTCTTTTGCATGCACAAGTTCATTATTTCCAATGAAGGTGCGGAATCTATGCACACATATTGGGAGCGATACGCAAATTTGAGCATTTACAGTTTGTCAACAGCAGACATAAACTGCAGTCAATGGTTACAGGATACAGGTACAGTTTTCTTCTAAATGTCTTTTGTGTTCAAAAAAACAACAAAAAAAGACAAACAGGTTTTGGAACAAGTGAAGATTAAGTAAATGATGGGAGAATTTTAAGTTTTGGATGAACTTGGATGATGATGATCTCTTTAAATCTTTTGAATTTGTCAAGCTGCTGTGTTAAACCCATTGTAATGTTTTTCATTGAAAATAATATCACTAAAAGAGCTGCCGTTTATTTTGTATTTTTTTATATGTTTTATGTTTTTAATATGTTTATGTTTAAAGTAACTTCAAAGTAATTAGTAATCTGATAACTTTTTTTTACATGAAGTAATTAGTAATGTAATCAAATTACAATTTTCCAATAGTAATCAGTAACTTGCAATCTATTACTTTTTACTGGCCATGAATTTTAGAACAGCGTAATTAATATTTTTCTTGGCCTCAACTACAGTGGTACAATTCAAATTGACCTTTAAAATGCCATAAACTAATAACGGCTAGTATATGACGGAGTAGGGCGACGCAGTGGTGCAGTAGGTAGTGCTGTCGCTTCACAGCAAGAACGTCGCTGGGTTGCAGGTTCAACCTCGGCTGGGCTGGGTCAGTTGGCGTTTCTGTGTGGAGTTTGCATGTTCTCCCTGCATTCGCGTGGGTTTCCTCCGGGTGCTCCGGTTTCCCCCACAGTTCAAAGACATGCGGTACAGGTAACTTGGCTTGGCTAAATTGTCTGTAGTGTATGTAAATGAGTGTGTGGATGTTTCCCAGAGATGGGATGCGGCTGGAAGGGCATCCGCTGTGTAAAATCGTGCTGGATAAGTTGGTGGTTCATTCCGCTGTGGCGACCTCAGATTAATATAGGGACTAAGCCGACAAGAAAATGAATGAATGAATATGACGGAGTATTGGCACTTGTTCCTCTGACAAAAGTGATCAGAAAAATATTCACAACCCAATATTAACAGCGTTATCACAATCATGTTTATGACAGATTTATGACAAGTTATGTTATCTTGATCATGTCAATTTGTCATAACAAAGACATCTCAAACAATGCAACCATTGCATTTAAAAGGACATAACTGAGCAAATGACACTTAAAGACTTAAAGTTTAAGTCAAAAGCATGCGTAAAGGTCAATCATATTCATATCGTGTCATGTCGTGATTAAAAAGGTGTCATGACAGTCTTACGAACACCCCTTCAAGTAAAGTGTTACCTGATATCGCACTCATTATGCAACACAGACAAGTTGTTGAAATAATACAAACAAATGGCAGGCTTTGCTTTCCAAATCATTTCCTCAGTTAATGCATTGTCTTTCTGCACATGCAATGGGCTTGGCTCTGGCCCGTGATGACGACTGAGGGAGAAAGTGTTTCATAGCTTGTGGAAAAATGACAGCTTGGCAGTGTTGTTGAGGTCTAGCATGTACACGCGGCCTGCAAAAGCCATATTTGCAGACTAATCTCCGGTGAATTTCCTCTGCTCTAGGATCTGGAATAGCCTATGCTTAATATAACCGAAAGCCCCCATATAATGTGTCGGGCTTTATTCAGTGTTTCCTGAACCATCGGGGCAGTAATGATTGGATGAGAATCGGGGGTTAGCAAGCTTTTATTGTTCCATTTGATTAAACTTCGAGAGCTGCCTAACCGCAATATGTATTGTTCAGCAGAACCCAAGCCATAAGTCTGTTATTTCCATTTATTTATGGGCATGATGACCCTATTGTTCCCTTTGACAGATGTTTTTGTCTCATACAGTTTCACAGTGTGCTGTGTTAAGTAATGGGAAACAGCAGCTCGTGATCAGATCCCACATATGGGGAATATGCTTCCATTGAGGAGAATGTGAAATTCAGCAAGCTGGCAAGCTCATGGCTGCTATTCCAGCACTGCCTTTTTTGAAGGTCACATCTCTATGAAGTTTCACAGACATGGCACAGTCTAATAATCGACACAGAAAAAGAAGGTGTGGGGCTGTGGAGAACATAGCTGAAAATTTTATATTAATTTGAGATTATACAGAATTTCAGGATTCAAGTTATATATGTTATTATATAAGTTATATATATATATATATATATATATATATATATATA
>CAIGQZ010001336.1:29213585-29273632 GCA_903798205.1 Danio tinwini
ACACACACACACACACACACACACACACACACACACACACACACACAAACACATAAAATAATTCACATGAAATTCCCACATTTTCTGTATTTATAAGTTAAAGTTAACTGTTGAACAAACTGAAAGTAGGTTTATAAAATAAGCTGTTATTCTAATTAAAAGCTACACTAACACCTTTTATGTTTAACTGAACTTGCAATAAAGCAATTGATTAAAGGGCTTGCTAAATAAACCTGACATGACTGCAATTCTGTTTTAAGCATTAGACTTTGACAGAAAAGTTGAAAAAAATAATTTCCCAATTTTGCCCATTTGCTTTCACACATTTATGAAAGTTGTTTGTGGGAGCATCTTGTTCAGTTTATCTGGCTAAACGCTTGGTGTAAATTTGCTCATTGTCAGAACTCAGCAAGAGACCAAAAGAATATTTCCTGAGTTAACAGTTGACACACTCGCATACACTGATTTTCCGCTTCGACAGACTGAATAAACAAAAAAGCTGCAACTGTATTGAAGGTGCCAGTGTCCGTTTAACACATCCATAATGCATTACTCAAGAACACAATGGGATTTCAGCAGCTTAAATCTCCTGGCTGGAGAGCAGTGGACTGATGCTGAAGTGTGTCAGGCTGCTAAGAAGAGGATTAAAAACCCACTAATCCTCCATTAGTGTTAAATCAATGGTTCATCTGCACCTCCACAAGAATAGCTCCGTACAGTCCAATGACCACAAGCATATTGAAACCTGTTCATGGTGCTTTTGCATTTTTAAATAGCTTCACATAATTCTTTTTGAATATGGATGAATTAAAAAACCAATTGAAAAAGTCTATTTTTTTCTGGATTTATTGTACTTATTTAATATGTGATTAGGTTTGGGATTTAAGGTTTGATAACATTTATTTCAAATTTCAAATAAAGATATTGGCATTTAAGTTAAAGCGTCAGTTCACCCAAAAACGAAAATTCTGTTATTAATTACTCACTCTCATGTTATTTCAACCCCCCAAGACATTTGTTAATCTCCAGAACACAAATTAAGATATTTTAAATGAAATCCTGGAACTCTCACATTTCTCAATCCTGGTCCTTGTGCCCCATCGTGCTGCACATTCTGCACATTTGACATGTTTTCCTTTTTCACTTCAGACATTTCTTGTAATCGACCATGCAAAGTGGACTCCAAAGGATATTTCATAATGGATTCAGTTTAAAGGCAAATTTATATTGTATTTATTTATGGAGATTGTTTTTATCATGTCTAACTTCACACTTCTCTAGTAAGATGCTACAGGCAGTGCCATTGTGTAAATCTACGAATAAACGTTATAAAACATTCCATTCCATTCTTTTTCAAAGGTTTCTCATACTCAGGTAGAAAGCAATGAAGGAGAAGGGAGTAGGGAGCAATGAACACTGTGTAGGGACCTGTCAATCGGAACACAGTTCAGCATAGAGCTCATCTAAAGAGCTGGCCATTTTAATCAAGTGTGTTATATAAGAGAGACATGTGAAATATGCAGAGCGATGGGGCGCAAGGACCGGGACTGAGAAACATTGCTTTACAGCGACAGTCCAGAAAGTCCATAAAAGGAACCATAAACATTGTCAAAACAGACCATGTGACTCACTTTTGTGCACCAAGAATCTAAAAATGTCTTTGTTGGTCAATGTCCACAATAAGCCGTTATTTTTTCTTTGTGAAATATTTTGAGCCCAAACAGAACCAAACAGCTGTATATATCTACAATAAAAGTATTTTAGACAAAACCGCCCTTCTTTTGCTGGCAGTAATTTATTGTATTTATTTTACATGAATTATAATTCATTAATATTTGCTGAAGTAATTAGTCTATCAAAATGTGTATTTTCCATACAAAGTATGAAGCTGATTGGTCAGTTCTTGTCACAGGACTCGCAGCACGCTTGTGGCATTCTGAAAAGTTGAGATTTTTCAACTGATGCACCTGGAACACGTGAGAAATACGTGGAAATAATCAACTAGCATGCAAAAGATGCAATATGGCCTATCAGGCTGTTTGTGAACTTGCATGATTAAAATCAGATTAGTTACCTTCTCAAACTTTCACTGCACTGGCATGCTTATTTCTTCTTTGTGAATCAATTTAAATTAATTATATATCTAATATTGATATGTCTTCAATTTCATCAACAGTAAAAAAGTAAAATGCGCTGACTCTATTCTGAGAAATGAATCTAACTGACTCTCTCAGGTTTTGTATTTGGCTGTTTGCTGCATGTGTCACTTTCAGGAGCATGTGGTCCAGAGCAAATCACAAACTCTGTATTAAACCCTGAGTAAACAGAGAATGTTAATATAAACTGTTGTGAAACTAGTGAACCAGGGGCCTGTACCATGAAGCCAGATTAGATGGCAAGCCAGTTAAGTTTCACTTTAGTTTGCACTAATTCTGGGTTTTAGGTACCATAAAGGTAGCTCAATTGCTCCATAATACAATGACAACAAAGAGTGATTAAAGTCAAGCTGCCTTCATGCTACCTAAAACTCAAGATTGGTGCAAAGTTAACTAGCTAGCCAACTAATCCAGCTTCATGGTACAGGCCCCAGATCTAAGCCAAGTTGTATTTGTTTGGTTTTGTCAACTTTAAATCTAATCAGCAGTTTAAAGGGTCATGAAACACCAAAACACATTGTTTGAGATGTTGACAGTCATATATGTGTCCCACACCATTAGGACACATATATTTCACAAAAAAAAGTGACAATTGGTTGTTTTTGCGTTATTTTATGCAAATTTGTTCTGCTGGTTTTAAAATAAAATTTAAAGCTGTGTCACGGCAATGAGATCCTTGTGTAAATTCCAGCATGTAGACTGGATGTCTGTACTGGGCGATACAAAGTGACGTCTTTAAGTTTTCATCATTAATTCATGTGAAAGACTTGGGTCGAACTAATCAGCGCACTCTATTGTGAATGAGGTGCAACTTAAAACATTAGTATGCATGATAGCTTTGAAGACTGTTTTTACCTGTTACAGTGTTCAGACGGCAGAGAGACGCCACATTGTGTTGCCAACCCTAATTAAAACAAGTGGAAGAAGAAGAATTGTTTGGAGACAAGGGTCATCAGTGTTGCGTTTGTTGTCAGTTGTCAGTGTTGCCGCAATAAAGGTTTTGTTTCCATTTTTCCACTTGCATGTGGGTCCACATTTTAGAATTCAAGTGGTCTGCTAACAAGTGACAAAAATATGTTTGTAAGGAACATTTTTTACCCGTGAGCTTTTCGCATCTGCAAATGTTGAAATCTGGATTGCCGCTGGTCTTCTTTTTAAAAAAAGATGCGGCTTCAGTTTGTGACAATTGTCCTGTCTGAGGATTTGGTAAGTGTTCTTTGTTTATGTTTACTCAGATGCCAAAGTTAGTTAGTATCGTCAGCAGTACTCTTTCAGTTTTTAAAGACATATCTTAGTCAAAATGATTCAGTTACTAAGTTTACAGTACGTTAATATCACTACAATATTATGAACTGAAAGACCAGCTGTGAATGCTGCTCTTTGAATGTAAACATGTAAACACCAGGGGCGTTGCTAGCTAAAGCTCTACTGGGGCACACCCCTCTTATAATAATATATATATATATATATATATATATTTATATATATATACTTTTTTTATTATAAATAATTAAAAGTATTATTGTTACTATACAATTACTATTATAAATAAATCCTAAATGTAACTGGAAAACAACGTAAAGACACAACTGGCATGAATGTTAATTTCATTTGAATAAAATTGTAAATACAGTTCTATAGAATACAAAAATATGTTTTATAGAATTATCTGTTGTCTTAGACTTGACACATGACAGAGAATTAGGTTTATTATTATGTCTCTGACTCATCATCTCTCCTTTTTACTTCATACAAAAAAATCTATCAGGAAGCATGCTTAGTAAGATCACCCTTATATTATTAAAATTGCGTGCCAACACCTTCGCATAAAAGTCTCTTACGCTGGTTTCACGATGCATGAGCGGCGAGTGAGCAGCAAGTACGTTTTTCCACGTGCACGTTAACAACCAAGACTCGCACTGGGAGAAGAGCAGCGCGTCAGGAGAGCGTGTATGGTTCTCTGCTTACATGCAGAGATGCGTCAGTTTGCTTTTAGATTAAACTACATTGCTTTCACCAGCATTGGTTTGGTTGCAAAGAATAACGTCTTTTTTCCGGGATTACCACTTTTAATAAACACACTTTACATATAAAGTAAATTATATCTCAAAGCATTTACTGGGGCACGTGCTCCAGTAAATTGGGTCTAGCGATGCCTCTGGTAAACACCCTAATCAAACATTTACCGTCTTGTAGGATTTTCGCTGCATATGATCTTTGCCGCATTTTGTGACAGGATAATCTATACACACGCGGGAGATTGACACTATTCTCTGCACCTACCGAGTCTCTGCATCTTCCAAGAAATGCAGAGTTTTTTTTCGGTGTGTGGTATTAAAAAATCCATCAAAGCTACATTCTTCCAGCAGTACCTCGCATCGAATATCTCGTTATCTGGTTATCTCGTTTTCTCGTTTTCTCGTCGGAAAGTGCCAAACTGCAGTTAAAGTAGACAAATTAAGAATGAAAAACTCCAAATTACATGAAGCTCAGGAGGAAATGTGGATAGCGTGGCGACACGATGATGTTAATCATATTATGCGCTATAACATGTAAAATGGGATCGTGAAAGGAACATTCAAAAAGCAACTCATGTAAACACCATAATCATATTATTGTCTTATTCAGTTTAAGGCAAAAAAATTGATTACTGATGTCCATGTAAACATTACAGTTTATCTCCCCTGCGTTTGTGTTGCCGCTGTGAAAATCAGTGCGTGCATGTACTGAAACGCCCCTTTTCATGCAAACTCGTCCCTCTTTCACCACTCGCCACTCCCACCTAAACAAAGCTGGACTCACCCACTTTCCTGACTTTTTTTAAACTAGAGGTGTGAAAACACCCTGCTGCATTGCAAAAAATGCTTTTCTTACTTAGATTGTTTGTCTTGTTTCTAGTCCAAATATCTAAAACTTCTTATATCAAGAAACATTTTATTGGCAAGCAAAACATAATGTCTTGTTTTCAGAAATAATATGCCAATATTAAGTGAGTTTTTCCTTAAAACAAGCAAATAATCTGCCAATGGGGTAAGCAAAATAGTCTTGTTTTTCCTTTTGACATAAGATTATTATGCTTTGCCCACTGGCAGATTATTTAGCTTGTTTTAAGGAAAAACTCACTTCAAATTGGCATATTATTTCTTAAAACAAGACAACATGTTTTGCTTGATTTAAGTTCTTCTTGATTTAAGAATTTTTAGATATTTGGACTAGAAACAATACAAAAAATCAAAGTAAAAAAGCTTTTTTCAGCGTGAGACAGGGGTTTCGTGGTCCTTTAGGAGTTCAGACAGCTTTATGCAGCAGGCCAAGACTTCTTAACTTATCTGGTTACAACACTGCTGTCTAAAAAGGTATATAAAAAGGGCCGTAAACATGGCAATTTTTGTTATTTTGACCAATTGTTATTTTATGCTCTAAATGGCATTTTTATTTGTCAAAAATGAAACAAATTGACACTACACTCATAAGCACATCGAAAGAAACAGAATTTTCAAGTCGTTTTTTTACTTTCTCCACAGCTGTATGTTGTTTAGCTTTAAAGAATTTGCAAGATAATGTTTGCAATTTAAGAAAAAGCCTATTTTGTTTCCCTCTCTTTTAGCTGCCAAGCTTTATTTGCTCCAGTTGCTTTCTTCTGAATCCCTGAAAACTTCTGGTTTAAAGAAGTAACTTTGCCAAATTTGACCCAAAACCACATATCATGCCACAGGAGCCAAAATTACCTCAAGCCACGAATTGTATCTCATTATTGCATTTATTTTAAAACTCTTCCATGCCTGTTTTGCTCGTAGTCTAATGAAAATGAGGTGAAAACATGAAACTTGAAGCTAAACTAAAATGCTGTTAATGTCAGTGTACAACTTAAACACAAATCACTCCCTACAAATCATTGCTAGTCTTGATAAATACAAAATACCTTTTTTTCAGTTTGAATTGTTCAAGGGTGGCCTTCTTCCTCTTTTCAAAGTCTGTCTATGGAGCATAATAGACTGTGGATTGGTATTCCAGGCAGGTGTAATGAGGATCTCAGACATAAAACTACTCTGGAGACAACATGCCAACTAGCCATTTAATTCACTGATTAATGGCCGTTCTGACAAAAAGTGAAAAGAAAGCAGACAAAAATAAAGCCTCCGATGTTTCAAAGTGAGAAACACTGTTTGAATAGGGCTGTTTGAAATCAGGTTTACAACTGGATAAGCAATGCTACCTTTGCCAGCTTCTCTCAGGACCAGGGAGCTGGGAAAAGCATATTCAAATGCTTAGACCAATGATTTTGACATTAACATTTATTAATTGAAATAAACCAATAGCAAAAGGAATATTTTTTACAGTAAATAATGAGAAATGGTATGCACCATGTTGAGATAATGTAATAATGTAATGTAAGGATGTAATGTAATGAAATACATAAATACATTAACTATATATATTTTTTAAAAAGGTGTAATTAAAATAGTTAATTATTTACTATTAACTATTAACGAAACTTACCTGCTGAATTAAAGAAATAGTTAATCCAAAAATGGAATTTACCCCATAATTTACTCACCATTCTCAGTGTATAAGACTTTTTTTCTGTATAAGACAAACGCAGTTTGAGTAGTTTTACATTTTATACTAGCCATTCTATGTTGTATAATGGTGTTGGATAGTGGCTTTTAACACAAAAGACACAGGATAAAGTTTTGAACAACTCCTACTGAGTTCGACTGTAAGAGAAAAGTCATATACACTGAGAATGGTTTGAGTGTGAGTAAATTATAGGGTAATTACATTTTTTTCAGTGAACTATTCATTAAAACACAAAATACTGAAGCAGAAATACTGCTGGCTTCATGCTTTCATGGTTCAAATGTCCTGTTTTTGACTTATGACGTCACAATGATGAGCTTGTCACATTCATAACTCTCTAGACAGATAGTCAGCTTGGTAACCATTCTGTAACTGTACTCAAATAGATGTCTAGAAAATATAAGGTTTACTTTAAACAGTTATATATGTATGTAATAACAACAGGTGATGTAAATGCTGTAGTAGAAACTAATACTTAATTAATGCTTAATCTAATGCTTAACTAAAATTAGGAACTAATATTTAAGTATTAGGAACTATATATAAGTATTAGGAATTAATATATAAGTGTAAATAATATATAAGTATTAGGAACTAATACTTAATCTCTTTGCACATGTATATAATGTTTATGTGTACAGTGACAATAAAAAGTCATTCTATTCTATTCTATTCTATTGTATTCTATTCTATTCTATTCTATTCTATTCTATTCTATTCTATTCTATTCTATTCTATTCTATTGTAATAAAAATATAGTTACAGCAGCAATCGTTTTGTCTGCCAAACTCAGAAATTCATACTAAGTATGACTTGAGGGGCTGCTCAGTGCTCATGTTGAATTCCTGACTATGAAACTTATATTTACGATAATTCTGACAGCATGGGGAGGCAGCATAAACATAGACTGTTGCAACTGCTTTATCCATGTAATTAAAGTCAGCAGAGTCTAAAACAACACATTACCCCACTGACTGTCATTGTATGCTAAAACAGTAGCGGCATTCTATGTTTACAGCAACATGAAAGTGAATTCAGGACAATAACATTTTAAAGCATTTATAAAAAATCTTTTATGATTCAGACATGGCAATATATCTGTTTAATTAACACTCAACTTAAAAAAAAGTTTATTTTAATTTATTCTGCCGATTTATGGGTCTGGCAGTTCAAAAAGTGTTTTGATAACTTTCCTATTTAAAGCATGACTGTAGTTCTGTAGTTACATTGTGTACTGATTGTGTATACCATTGTGTAATGATATCACGCAGTGCCTGAAAATCAGCTAACTTCTGTCAATATAATCAACGATATTAGCCTTTAACAACGCACATAACCATGGCTACACAGCTAATTTCAGTCACTTACCAATTTGTCAGCTGCAACTACAGAATCTTAGTGCCGGTCACTTTGGAAGTTACAAATCTAAGTATTATTTTCAGGCACTGCATAATAACATTGTGCCTACTACAGCCATGGTACAGCAGCAAAGTTATTTGATTATTATGCTGGAATGAGAGTATAGAAAACAACAACTTTTCATTTGATGTCAGTCTTAGTACACAATGAAGTGAAGTTTATTTATAAACTAATTACAAGAGGATCACGTGATTAGGATTCAACATGGCTGGTTCTGCATTAACTACGTATGATCACCAAATCAGACGATTTCTAACCCACTATAAAGAGCCAGGGTTTCTCACTAAAGTCATCTTCAATTTAAAGAATCCCCCCTTCGACCCCTACTCCTCCACCTTTCCCTTCATAGGGCGGCACGGTGGCCCAGTGATTAACACTGTTGCCTCACAGCAAGAATGTCTCTGGTTCTAGTCCTTTAACAGGCCAGCTGTCGTTTCTGTGTGAAGTTAGCATGTTCTTCCTGTGCTCGCGTGGGTTTCCTCCGGGTTCTCCGGTTTCCTCCCACATTCTAAAAACATGCACTACAAGTTAATTGATCGATCTAAATTTAGCACTACAGTCAAACTCACATCCAGCAGCATATCTCTTCATAGCAATCATTATCTGTCATCAGCTCTTATCAAAAAGGGGGAGTTCTCGAGATCTACCTAAGCTCAAAGCTCCCCTCTCGTCCTGCAAACGGGAGGGAGCCCAGGGCTCAAGGACCTTTTGAGCTCAGGGCTCTCTCCGGGGACAGCATGCCAAACTTGCTTTATAATCAATCATCAGCTAAGTGTGAACTCTTGAAACTACAGAAAAATCAAGCTTTAAATAGGAAAATCATCTAAAGTATTTTTGTCATTTTTAAATGAGATGCTTACGGTCTAATTTGATTCATTATTGATATAAGCTAAGTAGAGATTTACTGCTGTCATGTGATGTGCTCTAAATCAAATCTCAACAGTCATAAGTGGCTATTCACACAGACTGCATTTTTAAAATCACACGATTAAAATAAACATCAAGATGCTTCCAGTATAGGAAAAGCTGAGAATAATATTTTATGTGCAACAGAAAAAAGCAATCCGTCAAGTGCATGTTTATGTAGAAGACTTTGTTGTAGATTATTTCAACAGTTCCTTGACGTACTAAAAAATGTTAACTTTAACAATGTTTCTTCTTTGATATGAGTTCATCAAAATGTTTTATAATTTAATTGTACTTGGCTTTGGGGTAAATCTTTGTGCAAACAATAATTTCAGCGCTTTTATTAAGATGTTTATTCAAGTATTATGAAATTGTGCAAAAATGTAACTGTTCAAATGTTTTCCTTTGTTCAGTACTGAAAATGCTTATGTGAAGTTAAAGCAAAAACAGAAAGTAAACATAAAAAATCTAAACAGAAATGCGTACACAAAATTTAACTAAATCAGGGCAACTATCAAAAAAAGGACAGTTCATCCAAAAGTGAAAATCTACTTACTATTTACTCACTCTTGAGTGGTTTTAAATCTTTAATAGTTTTTTTTTGTGTGCTAAACAAAAAAGGTAAGCAGAAGAGCGTCTCTGATTGCACAACACGTCCAACCTTGAAGCGGATGGGCTACAGCAGCAGAAGACCCAAATGGGTGCCACTCCTGTCAGGTAAGAGCAGGAAAGTGAGACTACAATTCACACATGCTCACCGAAATTAGGAAACTGGAAAGCATTGCCTGGTCTGATAAGGCTCGATTTCTGCTGCAATATTCCCATGGTAGGTTCAGAATTTGGCGTCAACAACATGAAAGCATGGATCCATCCTGACTTTTATTAACGGTTCAGGCTGGTGGTGGTGGTGTGGGGGATATTTTCTTGGCACACTTTGGACCCATTAGTACCAACTGAGCATTGTGTCAACACCACAGCCTACCTGAGTATTGTTGCTGACCATGTCCATCCCTTTATGACCAGTGTACCCATCTTTTAATGGCTACTTCAAGCAGGATAACGCACCATGTCATAAAGTAAATATTCTGAAGTTGCAGCAATTGTTTTACAAAAATTTACATAAAATTACAAGAAACATATTTAATTTATTAATAAAAGCTACAATAACATTATTGCATAATACCAGGTACACAATGAGCCTGGTGGGCTCCATGTATGATAATTAATCCCTTTTATCTCAATTAAAACCCCCATTTAGAACACAACAGGCCCCAATGAAGAATCTGCACCATAACCCATCCAAATTGCAGCTGCAACATTCAAATAACTCAATTTGCAAACGAACCAAACACAGCATTTTTGAAACCCATTCAACGACACACTGCCAAAAAAGCTCCACCACAAAGCATGTGATTCATTTACCCAAAGTATTGAGAGCAAATGTGCAGTATCAGTCTTCCCTTAATAACCTGGCCTTGAGACGTAGGTGTAGGTGAAGGCCTTTAAATACACAGAGCTATAATCGACAGACGAGAATGCAAAGAATGCCATTTCAGCCCAAAGCTCACTTAAGCAAAGCCTGCTGCGAACCCTTAGACTCATCGCTCGTCCAGCTGTTCAGCATCTCATCACTCACTGACCTCTGAACAGCGTCAAGTGGGAATGTTTTCCTGCACACCTTCGTAATCCAGACGCCGCTGCTCACGAGGCCCGACACAACCATTATTAATTACCCGGCTGTCAACTCTGGGATTGATTAAAGCTTCCTGCTGTTGAACTTTCAGACCTTTGTTCGTCCAGACTTCACAGTCAGCTTCTGAATAATCACATCTGATTTCAAAGACACACCACGTTGTCATAGGAAAACTCCAACAGGAACAAAAAAAATAATTGGTTGGGGAGGGAATCATGGTTACAAATTTGAGAACAACAGTCCTGTTTCATCTCAGGAGTGTTCCAGGGGTAATTGCTCGCAAATATGCCTAATGCAGATTGGTGCTTATCTCAAGACGCAACCCTTGAAGTGTAATCTCAGTCCAAATCTTCTACCTTTTGAAGGATGAAAACGAGATGTTTGGAGTTGAGGCCAGCTTCCATGTTTTGAGCAGACTCCAAAGGGTCTGGGTTGAGGGTGAACGGGAGGTCAGAGCCGCTCGCTGGTTTTGTTTACTTGTGCACAGATGACTGCTCGGCTCCACGCGGAACACTATCAGGGGAATCACCACTAGCCAAGGCGACTAATTCGGCTTCGGCAGTTAAACTGCACATGCCACATCAATCAAAGCTGCAAATGTGTTGTTATATAATCCATCACATTCACATTATATTGTGGAGTTTGGCGGCACGCTTCCTTTTACAGATCTTACATTTTCATGCTTATTAGGTCAATGAATTCATACAAATTAGCCTTTTTTTTGACAATATGTTACATTTTCTCATGATATCAGGCTGGCAGTTTCTTCAAACAGTTCAAATCACCCTTCTACACTGTAAGAAAATATCTGTTAATGTCCAAATGTGCATGGGTATTTTTATAAATGGAGTTAAGGGAATGGTGACCCAACTGGTGGTGATAATGACACTTTTTATGCTGGGTTCACACTATATGGGCAATTAAGTATTTTCGCGAGTCAATGCAAACATGAGACTTAACAATGTGGAAAATGCAAAACGTTTGCCGTTTCTTTCGCATTTGATGTGAACCCAGCCGTGTTGGCCAATCAGAAAGGAGAAAACAGCACACTGATGTTATGAGGTGAAAACTCTACACGACCACACTGTACCGAGAATTTCAGAAAATCTTTCCACCTGGCCGGAGTTTTTAGAAAGTTTTGGGTTCAGTTATCCTAAAATTTGTTTTCGTGTGGACAAATAGCGAAACCGTGTAGAAAAAAGTGTGGTTTTGAAAATACCTCATGCCACTTTTTGTATTTTGTGATTCACTTTTGTTTTATATTTATTTATGCTTATGAATTGCATTATGAGACCTTTATTTCTACTCTGTCAACTTTTGATGATAAAATTGTACTCTGCAGTTTCATTTATTGACATTTTTGTAATTTAAAACAATATTGTTGTGTAAGAAATAATATATAAAGAGCTAAACCTGCAAAATTTCAGAAAAAGTACTGGCAGTTTATTACCAGGTTTTTGTTCTGTACCAATATAATACCAACACACATTATAGCATTAAAGCTTTATAAGACATGAAACAAAATAAGTATGAGGAGAATCTCAACATTATAAACTTTGATTTGAAGCAAAGAAAAATACTTAAATAGTATGAGGTATCAAGACTGCACTAAAATTAACAGTTCATTGTGAAATTTAAATCCTGCAATCATTTACCCATCCTCCACTTGCTCCAAACCAGTTTGAGTTTTGTTCTTCTGTTGAATGAAGGACATACTGAAGAATCTTGGGGGATAAAAGGCTATTGACTTCCATAGTATTTGTGGTCCCTCACTGGCTGTTTTTTCCAGCATATCTTGTTTCAAAATATTTTGTTTGCTCACACTTTATTTTGACCGTCCGTTTGTTGAATATAAGTTACATTACATCTACATGCCAACTAATTCTCATTAGATTATAAGTAGACTGTTAGGTTGGGTTTAGGGTTAGTTGTACTTGCAAAGTTTATAGTCTGTTAAACGTCTGTTGATGGAGCAGTATCAACAGATATTAAGCAGACAGTCTACTAATACTCAAATGGATTATCAAAATAAAGTTACCTCTTGTTTTGTTATAACAGAAAAAAGAACTTCATAAAAATTTAAACTACAACTATGAAGGCATGGAAAAAACAATCCCATAAAGCACTGCAAATTACACCATTGAATAAAAATGTATAGTTTATTGTAAAATAATGTTATCCATTCACTACTTAAGTAGGTCAAATTGATTGTGATTTGTGCTGGACAAAGCTAAATTTCTGTTTTTGCATGTTTTGCTCATTGCAGCTCTTTAATTGGTGGGTTATTCCCCCTCATAGGTACGGCAGTTATTTGTATCTAGGCAAAGGTTTCTATTAAACATTGAATTAATGTGACACTGACACTGAATTACTGTGAACATATGCATTCAGCAAAAGCAAATACAATCAATCAACAACCTCAAAGAAAAAAACGAGTCGAGTTCCTGAAATATACTTGAATTATCCCACTGTTGGCATTCTGTATTGTTACCGATCAGCTGCAAAGTTCCTTCAGCATGTGTGTGTGTGTCTGTCTTTTTAAAATCATGAACGTCTGTGATACAAGATTTATTAAATTTATTAAAAAAAATGCCTTTATTAACTCACCAATCAAAGGTGGTGGTGATATTATAATAAATAAATAAAAACTAAATCACTACAGTGGCTTCTGACAATACAAAAAGGTCATATGAAGCAAAATGTTCAGTCTGTGCAAGAAACTGAACATTATTTACAACAATAACAACTTGGCAGTGGTGACAATCTGGAGTTCATGACACATAATGACAAACACTGGGAATCTGTTAAGTGAATCTTTCTGACTCAGACTGCACACACATACACTAATGCCTTCTGACTCTTTTATATATGTTGCAGCACGCAGGATATGCACAATTACTATTATTCTTTTTCCGTTCTGTAGTTAACTTACATTGTCAACTCAGTTTGCGCACACACATACATCATGTGCCCTGAAGCTCATGAACACTCTTAAGACTCCCTGAAGTTGTTGATTAAAACTAATAACGTTGCAAATAATGGTTAGTTGTTTAGTTTTTATGTTCAGTGCAGTAAATCCATCTTCTTTAAAGGCCCTGAATATATTAAGCTTAGGATTGTGTCATTTTATTGATTTGAAGAAACAACATAAACACTCCAACATAAATCTTCTCAATCCATGAGATCCACTCACATCCTCTGCTTGAAATCCAGTCTCTTGACCTTAGGTCTTCAATCTCACCATCTATTCATTGTTTTAGTTAAAAGAAACAAAATGTGACGTCTCCTCCACACGGACACAGAGCATGACCTCTGGCAGAAGACAGAAATCTGATCTTACATCGCAAGCAGGGAACTTGTAACACTGTGGTGTTGGAGGCCAAAGACCATAACTCTGGAGTTTGCATCAACAAAACTTGCTTTCTTAAAGTTCCTGTGAAATCAAAATAAAGTTTTTTAGATGTTAGCATCAGTATGTTAGTCTTAAGGATATCAATAATCTAGTGTGGTCCAAAACATTTTCAAAATTCACATTTAGAATACATAAACATCTAAAGCTTGCAGTTTGTCACTTCTGCCTAAATAGATCAATTATTTTTTTGTCACAGTTACTTCATGTTGCCCCAACACAAAACAATTAAGTTAACCTAATTGTTTTAACAAAATTAGGAGGATTGTACATAAAACAATTAGGTTGTCACCAAAAAAAAAACTTTATATAAAAATAAGTACACTGAAAAAATAATTCAAAGACAATTTGTTGGATTTACTACATTTTTTTAAGTGAAGTGGTTGTAAACTATTTAATTAGGTTGAATTTAAACAAACAAATTAAGTTGAACATTACTAAATTTAAATAGTTTGTTTAAATTCAACCTATATTAATTGTGTGCAACAATTTAGCAGAAATGATTTATTTTGATGAAATTGTGCCACACATTGAACAAAAATTCACATTCAAAGCACTTCACAGTAGGGTTGTCACAATACTGGAATTTGGTACCAATCGGTACTAAAATTTTAAAAATGTAAATTTCCCGCGAACATTTGAGCGCTACTGAGCACATTCTTGAACCACGCTGATTTGCCATTGTGTTCATGTGTGCAATAGAATTGACTGTAATTCGTCGTGAAGGTCATCAGTTCATCGAACTCACTGCTGTTTACTTAGTGTAAACACAGATACAGGGACACTGGAGCATTTCAAAGCTGCGATTCATCAGCGGATCAATCATGTTTACGTTCATCATCTGGGTTGTCACGTGTCTTGTTACCACTCGTCTCACTCAGCTGATTTCTATCAGTCACAGCTGTTGCGCATCACCGCGCGCCTTCATATGTTCAGTGTTTGCAGACAGCGTTTGTCAGTCCGTTGTTTGTTCACTCCTGTGTCTACTTCCTGTTAGGTGCTCTCGCTCGATCTGTTGGTGGTGTTTCACCTTAAGTTTGTTATATTTGGACCTTATGCACGTGTCCGTTTCATTGATGTTGTTACAACTGCCTGCACTCATGACAACTAAATCAGTGAGAGACTTCATCCCGAATCTGCTACTCTGATGAACTATTTCCACTGGTAAGCGTGTCAATTTCCGTGAGAGTTGCTCCTTAGCGCTAACCTCCCCATCCCTCGATATCAGTGAGAGACTTCACTTCGGATCTGTTTCTCGGATGAACTATTACCACTGTTTAGCGTGTTGAATTCCTGGTGTGAGCACCCTTGCTCCACACTATATCGGGTGAGATCTATACCAGTTGTGACTCTTGTTATTCCTTCTAATAAATCATCTTGCATTCACTTGCATTTGGGTCTCCTGTGTACAGTGTATCATTGTGACACCCTGTATGTGTGGTGACACTCAGTAAACAGAGGTGAGTTTGGTAAATTGATAAACTTCACGGCTAATAAGTCATTTCTGTTGAGCATGTGAACACAATGGCAAATCAGCAGTGTCTAAGAATGTGCTCAACAGCACTTAAATGTTTACGGGAAATGAACGTTTTTAAAATTTCTGTATCGACTGGTACCAAAAAACCCTATTTCACAGAACCTTTAAGTATCAGAACGTTAAGTCGCAAACATCACTTAGAGAAATGAAATGATGGTAAACCACAATTTTGGCACTGGTAAACCACACTTTTTTTCAAACAAGAAGAGCAGTGGCTGACTGAAACTGAAACTTTCTGAAAACTCTGGCCAAAGTGAAGATTTTCCAAAATCCCAGGTCCAGAGTGGTCAAGTGGACAGTACAACCAGAGTTTTTGCCTCTTAACACACATGCATTTTTTTCTTTCTTTCTACATGGCCAACACCGCTGAGTTAACACAAAACGCGAAAGATGCGAATGAGACGTTTACACAACAGGACGATATCTTCTGTTCTCATGTTTGCCTTGACTTGTATGCACATTACTCGCGAAAATACTTCCCTTGTTTGGTGTGAACCTAGCAGAAAAGTGTAATTGTCGCCACCTGTTGGTTTGGCGTGCCTTTAACATGCATCACAGTGTGTTTTAGCATTTTCATGTGAATAAAAAAAAAAACACGAAAGCTGAATTGCTCTGTTTATAAAAAAATACGGGTGTACATTAGGCATGGGACGATAACCGTTTTCAAGGTATACTTTCGCAGTTTGGAAAAGTCAAGGTTTTAAAACCGCAGAAATTTTCTGCTATACTGTACTGTTCAGGTATATTAAAGATTTTTTATGTAAATTTTTTGTTTAGTTTTTTAGGACAACAGTATCTCCAGCAGAAAAGATATCCAAAATGCTGTTTAAAATTGTAATGAAATCTATGTTTTAGAAACTAATGAAGACAACAAAAGTTAATGATTCATATAAATTATTTAATCTGACATGTTTACTGCTCCAAAATATTTCAAATGTTTCTCAAAATAAAATATATTGTGTTTAAAGGGGAAAAAAGTTTTAGTTTTTTACCCAGACAGTTAAAAAGAATACATTTTAGACCAGTAATCACACTTTAGTGAAATTGTATTTTTATCCAAGGTTATTATGCCATCAAAATCTTATACCAGCCCATGCCTAGTGTACATGGCCTAAGACAACATGACAGCGGAGACAGATCTCTCCATCTGCAGCTTCAGCACTGGAGTGCTTGGGCTCTATTAGAGGTTGTTGACAGACCTGGCACTGCCTGCGCTTGGCTCATCTGTCAGTCTAACCACAGTTTCTGACAGGCGCTGGTCCTGCATATGTCTCAGCTGTGCCCCTTCCAGCTTCCAGAGGGGCATCTTATTTTGATTAAAATGCCTTCGGAGCTTCTCATGCGAGATTGTGGGGCTCTGCAGTGCTTGTGCTTTTAAGAGCAGCTGCACTACCAGCGAAACACATGGACTAATCGCTCACGTTATGCCTCTTTATTCTGACACTAATTTGTATATTAATAAGCAGTTCATACAGGTTCTGTGATATCCTTCATATTTGCACTGGGAAAAAGGTGGATCCAGCTTTAAATTCAAACCAGGCTTAAAAAATGATGTGTTTGTTTCAGCATTTTGCTAAATTTATATTATATTGCTTCATGCATGATTAACTACAGTTTGAAGGTGAAATCTCCACTAAGTGGGACTAAATAGAATGATTAATAAAAAAAGATTACTACAACTCGTGACAACACTTTAGTTTTAACACATCAGTTTGAAAACCAAATGGTTAATGAACGACACTAAAAAAAGGCTTTTCTATATATAAAAAACATATAACCTACAGTAAACCGTACCCTAAATAAGGTGTGTTCAATGCGGATATAGTGTCATTACAATATTACATCTCATTACACCAGTTAAGACAATTAAACGATATTTTTTTATATATATTTAAATAGATAAATATTACACTTATGGGCTGTTCACAAGCTTCATATAAAAAGTGTGGAATATACAAGTTGCACCGCTTCCTCTAGCAGATGTTTCTATATGCTCTGGAGTGTGGTGTCTGCCTTTCCTAAGCAACTTGCAGCTGTGCTCTCTAAGGAAATTTCCGATAAAGCTCTGCTACAATATATATTTATGGAGAAAAGAAAAATGCAGCAGTGTTTGGGTGCACACCACTCAATTTCACCAACTTATCCATGAGCTCTGCTTAGAAAACAGGAGGTTCAAAGAGTGCATATGGACCAGCGCTTATGGTATGTTAAAATGTTGAGCTGTTTTCCTCTCACTGCACTGTAAGCAAGCCTGGAAAAAGCAGCGTGTCAAACAGTGTCTCTGTCACCCCCTTTTTGCATCTATATTTAAAATAACGAACTTGAGCATGCAAAAAATATTTGGTGATATTTGAATGGCCCACTTATACAACCAGTAGGTGGCACCAAGTCCCATTCTTAAAAGGATAGTTCACTCAAAAATGAGAATTTACTACATTTTTACAAACAGTTCACAGCTTCTGTGAACTGAAAAATGGCAGAAGGTAGATTATTCAGATGAATCATTAATTGACCTGCATCCAAATCATCACAAATACTGCAGAAGACCTACTGGAACCCGCGAGGATTCAAGATTCTCACAAAAATCCGTCAAGTTTGGTGAAGGAAAAATCATGGTTTGGGGGTTACATTCAGTATGGAGGCGTGTGAGAGATCTGCAGAGTGGATGGCGACATTAACAGCCTGAGATATCAAGACATTTGTGCTGCCCATTACATTGCAAACCACAGTAGAGGGCAAATTCTTCAGCAGGATAACGCTCCTTCTCATACGTCAGCCTCCACATCAAAGTTACTGAAAGCAAAGAAGGCCAAGGTGCTCCAGGTTTGGCCAGCCCAGTCACCAGACATGAACATTATCAGGGCCAGATTAACCAATGGGCATTATGGGCACAGGCCCAAGGGCCCGTACGCACTTGGGGCCCCTGCGAGGGGGGGAAAAAATGCTGATTTTGGAGTGTCTATTTAGGCTAAGTGCAAATAGCGCACCTCGTTGGAATAAGCTAATTAAATGCTTCTCGCCAGCGCTGTTTGATCGACAGAGACAACATAACTAAAAAGTGCAGCTTACAGTCAGTGTCAGCTGCGCAGCTCGTAAAGCACATGGCAACATGTTTTGAGGCGATCGATCATAAACCTGGTTCGAATCCAGCGTCTGATGAACACGTTCTTCTTTTTTCCCCTGTTACATATCAGATTGGAAATACATTTATTTTCAATAGAAAGAAATTTTTTTTGTATAAAAATTTAAATAAAATATATAAAATATATAAAATGAGTCACAAGGTATTTAATAAGGATTATAATAAATAAATTAATAAATTAATCTGTATTTACAATGTTAGTCGCCCTGCTTCACCCATATTCTCCGACCTCATGGAGAGAGAGAGACAGAGAGAGAGACAGAAAAAGCCCCTGAAGAGGAGAGAGACAGGAGAGAACTGGTATAGTATGTGTGATTTCAGATACTTACAGCTTTATAATCAAGTGCTTTTTGCCTACTCTTCTTCATCACGAGGGAGACAGAAAAATACCCTTAAATATAATTTTTTAGTACTGCTTCAGTGAACTTGAACAAGTATATTAAAAAACATTAATTTTCACTAGTTTTGTTAGTATTTTTTTTATCAAAGTGTGCTTTAAATGCTTTTAAAATCTGGTAAAGCTTCGTTGACTATAAATTTGTACTATGTCATTTATTTAAAAAATGTGGGAAAAATATTATATTAATCTTATTTTTTAATTCAACTATAGGGGTGCGGCCTTGTAGGGGGCCCTACAAGACATTGTGCCCAGGGGCCTCTGAATTCTTAATCCAGGCCTGAACATTATTGAGCATAATTGAGGGTAAGATGAAGGAGGAGGCATTGAAGATGAATCTAAAGAATCTTGATGAACTCTGGGAGTCCTGCAAATGCTTTCTTTGCCATTTCAGATGACGTTATTAATACTTTATTTAAGTCATTGCAGAGATGTATGGATGCAGTTGTCTAAGCTGATGGAAGTCATACACAATATTACTTCTTTTTCCACTGCACCATGACTTTATAATCTATAATGTACATTATTTCTGTTAAGTGACGAGACTTGTCTAAACAAAGTCAGACCTTACTGTACTAATTAAATAATAAAAAATCAAGGCATTATCATATTTTATTTTGGTAAAATAAGTGTAATGTAGAGGCCTTGTTTCTAAAACTTGGATAGGTGACAAGACTTTTGTCAGGTAGTGTACAGCAAGATAAATTGGGCTGGAAATGTAAATACAGAATTTTTGCTGTAACTGATTTACAGTACGTTACTGGTAGGGAATACAAAAAAATACAAGGAAATACAAAAAAGCTATAAAAATGCCATGACATTTTATCTTGTTTTTGTCAAACAGTATCAGGTGCAGAAAAGCATGTTTAGTTCCGGCATAAGCATACAATTTGCGTTTTGTTTGTTTATCTTCTTCCGTGCATTTATTGTAACATTTTACAGAGAAGTCAAACCGCGGCGTGACTCTTTGATGTTTTCTCTCTCTAATTATCATATTAAAAAGAAGTGAAGTGACCGTGTCATCATAAATATTGTTCTAGAAGTATTCCTCCTTACAGCCGCAGGATTCATCATATTTAATCAAAAACATCATAAAGGAAGTATTCGAACATCTGGAGTTTAAACCAGGCCTTTGCCACAGTAAAGGAGGCGAAGGAAAGGCATTTCATGTTCCTAACCAGCCTGCCCTGTTCTCATTCTCTCTCCTCCCCAGTTTGGTGATGCATAAAGCAGAGAGGATCTGGAGAAACAGTCTGAAGCCTGATCACCCTCGTCCTGGCCCGGGCCCCTTTACACAAATTAACCACATGTACACTCTGCCTGCACACAAATTTCGACATTAGCAGATGACGTGCGGAGAAAATTGAATACACCAAACTGAGTGCAAAGCAGAGCTATTTTGTGTGTGTTGTTCCGTAAAATGTTTCTACACGAAATACAGAATGAAGGATTAACTGATTAAGTTGAATCTAAGAAACTAGTTCTGCTGTTTGATTGGCTGGCACACAAAATCTTACAGTGGCTTTCCGATGCCAGGTCGGATGCGAATGATCCCTCTGCTTTATCCATGAAGCGCAGCCAAAACATGGGCCTCAAAGCTCATTATTCACATATTAGCAGTGCGCTGATCTAATCTCCCAAACCTGAAAAAGCTAATCTGGAGACTGAGCCGCACGTTTCATGATTAAATAGAAACATATTGTTAATCCAGAAAAGGACTGGAGTACTTCTGTAGAGATCCTGTGCTCTTTTATATAGTCTGGATGAAATGTTACAGGTTATCTCTTCCACTGGTCCATACATGTGGAAAAGGAAGTTTTATAAATAACATTCAAGGAATATAGTATAGCCAAAAGATCAAAGAAGACAGAAAGTCATACTGGTTTGGAGCAACCTAAATAATGAAAGGTTTATTTAAAGTGAACATCCTTTTAAAATTATTGATTACCTTTTTATGATTCCTAAAGGGAAAGATCATTGATGATGAAAAGAAAATTATTCAAATGTTAAAATGATGCCATTATTTCCCATTAGTTGTATAACTGCCTAGGGATGCAATGACTATAGATTTGGTTGTTCAATTATAGTCTGAGGAATAATCACGGTTTCATGATTATTATGATTGTTATGCATTTATTTATTTCAAAACACTACTAGTTTCAAGAGTTCACACTTAGCTGATGATTGATTATAAAGCTAGTTTGGCATGCTGTCCCGGGAGAGAGCCTTGAGCTCATAAGATCCTTGTTGCAAGGCAAGAGGGGAGTTTGAGCTCAGGTAGATCTTGAACCCCTAAACTAAAACTAGAACACAGTTGGCATAACTTTGTTTAGTTGCAGCAGTTTTGTTCCATGCATTAATTTACTGACAAATAAAAGCTTGATTAATAGTAAAATAGGTTAATCGTTGCATCCCTAATAGTAGCTGGACATAAATTAATATCAGACCAATTTAATTCCAAAACTGAAATTCCTATTTTTGTATTTTGTGAAATTATAATTATTATAATTAATTATAAATAAATAAATGTACTCCAGACATGCTCAATAATCTTTATGCTTAGTGACTGGGCTGGCCAATCCTGGAGCACCTTGGCCTTCTTTGCTCTCAGGAACTTTGATATGGAGGCTGAAGTATGAGAAAAAGTGCTATCCTGCTGAAGAATTTGCCATTTTTTTTAAATGATAAACTACAAGTCAAGTTATTATTTGTCGCTCTTACTACTGGGATCGACAGCAAGACTTTTGTCAGGTAGTATAGATATCATGACAGGCCTAACTGTACACATAAACAAACACTTTTTGGACAACACAAGGGTGAGTAAATGATAACAGAATTCACATTTTTGGTGGAACTATCCTTTTAAATGGCAAATGCCAATAAATTACAGGCATTAGACTCAGACTTTTATTTGTAAGTACAGTTTATTTTTTAAATATTTGTATTCCCCAACCCACCAAAAAGTTTATATAAAATACTCCAATATTATTTCACATTCACACTGGAGATTTAACATCTTATAAAGCAGCTCTTGGGCTCCTGAAAGGAAGCAATGACCTCAGCGGGGCAGTTGGGGCACAATGGAAATAACTGCCTACTGACTTCCTGTTCTCCCTACTGTTCCACTTTACAGGAAACAACCGTGAGGGACAAACGTCTCCGTGCTTCAACAGTTGACATTGTGCATTCCACACACACAGTGCAGAATGGCAAATAATGATGATTCTGCTCTCTGCCTTTTTGACTAGAAATAACAATTACACTAAATTCCTGAAGGGAACACATTATGCCCCTTTTCATAAAATAATAAACCTCCTGTGTCCCCATGTGTTTGTGAAGTTTCAGCTCAAAATATCCCTCAGCTAATTTACTACAGCTTGTAAAATTTGACCTTATTTTGGTATTAAAGAACACAACATTCTTTAAATGCAAATGAGCTGCTGCATTACAGAAGAGGGCGGAGCCTTTACACACACTCTTCTGACAGAAACAATACAACAAGCAAAGCTCATGCTGCCAAACTGACGGAAATGACCAGTAGTGAATTAAGGCCTTTCCAGTTCTAAGCAAAGTCAGACAGTGATGAAGAGAAAGAGGTTACTTCATAAAAACTAAACTTCTAGATGCACCAGGATGTATGGTTGTAATGCATGTAACGGCACTTCAGTCATGACAACTCTTGAGTGATAATTTCAACCTGCGTTTATTGGCATGGCGAGGAAATTGGGAAGTTCTCGTCAGTGTGCAAATTATACATTGACAATTGGGGGGGTCAACTTTTCCGGTAATGTTAGTTTGTGTAATACAAGCTTCAGTTAAATAAATTTATGTATTTATTTAAATTACATAAAATTTATTAATAATTAATGTATTATAATTAATTATAAATAAATAAATGTATTTAAGTTTTCAGTGTTTTGTTGGATAGGCTGTTTAGTGTACTCTGACCTGATTAGCTATTTCGGGTTACTTTAGGTCAAACTATACAAACTATGCATCTAATTTGACTTTACTTTTAGGCAATATGTAGAAACAAACACCTATTCTGTGAGAAAACAGCCTTGTGAACTCTTACAGTATCTATCGGTGCTCTGAATCTGCTGGTTTCAGACCGTTGAATGACTTTCTTTCTCGCATAGACTGATTGGCGCAATTATGCATTCACAATGGTATGAACCATTATATAAGTGGTCAAATGGATATCTATTATTTTAATTATTAACAGTATTATTTACAGATCAAAGTCAACTTTCTCTCAGTTTCAAAGGGCTGACCCCCCCATACATCTTGTTTGGATGTCCTTCAGGGGGGATCAAGCCTTAATTAGAGGGGTCCCCCCCCCCCAAACCCCACTCTAATTCGCACCCTGGTTCTTGTAGCTTACAGGTCCCATGAAATTTAAATAAAAAATGTTAGATGTTAGTTTTAGTCTGTTAGTTTTAAATATATCTATTAGCATTTAGAAAATATAAAACTAATATACTGTAAACATCCAAAGGTGGCAGTTTGTCATTTCAGCCTAAATAAATCAGTGATTTGTTTTCATATCAGTTCATTTTTTTGCATTTCTCTTGACCAGTTAAATGCTCTCTACTATCTGACATGCCCCGACCCCTTCAATACGTTTCTCATTTGCTTTTCATTTGATGTGCTTGTGCTCAACCACTCTCACTGGCAGGGCTGTGAGAAAAAAAAACGAAATGCTATTGGCATGATATTGGCATATAATGTTTTTTTTTAAAGAGGAGGAACTACTCTATGTCCTCCTCTCTCTTAATTTTTAAGTTGAGATTACGTCAAACATCATATTCAATTTATTTCAATTCATCTTTATTTGCATAGCGCTTATACAATGTAGATTGTGTCAAAGCAGCTTCACATGGAAGTTTATAGTAAATTGAAACAGTGTCAGTTCAGTTTTCAGTATTTAAGTTCAGTTCAGTTTAGCTCAGTTCAGTGTGGTTTAATAATCACCACTGAGAGTCCAAACATTGAAGAGCAATTCCATCGATGCGCAGATCTACAGATCCCGAACCATGCAAGCCAGTGGCGACAGCGGCGAGAAAAAAACTTCACCAATTGGCAAAAGTGAAGAATTTAAAAAACCTCGAGAGAAACCTGGCTCAGTTGGGCACGACCATTTCTCCTATAAAAAAATGCACATTTCAAAGCAGTTCACAGGGCCTTTCACCATTATATTTCACTCCGATGTGGGAGAGTCTGATATGGGTTAATTTTACATGGGGATGCTGATAACAGAGGCTTTTTGGAATATATTGCAAATGTATCAGTTATTGTTTAGGTAATGCAAGTGTAATGTAATCAGCAGTATGCATTATGATCAGATATTTCGGTTTTTGGGACTGCTTTTTTATCTGATATTTACTTTATTAAATAAAACACAAATGAAACAGCACACTTTAGCTTAGTCAACTATGGAGAATCTGGTAGCCCAGAAATAAAGTGACGAGTAGAATTCCAGGACGAGAACAGCTTGTAATCGAGCCATGCTCTACCAAGCTAACATGGTAACACAACTGGAACCTTATCTGACTGTTCTTAGAACTATTTGGCGCAATAGTGAAAAAGCAGATTGGGAAAATTCTCAAAATATAAAGTCACATACTTGTTTTGATTATGAACATTGCTTAATTTGTAAATGAATAATTCCCGGAACAAAACCAGGAAATAAAATTTACCTTGACCGACGTCCACCAAACAATTTCAGTTTTCCTGGAACATGACGTCATTAAGCAGTGATAGCGCAAAAAACAAAAAAAAAAAAAACAGCATTACATTTCTGAACCGTCTTTAATTATTTTGTGCCATAAAATGTTATAGGTCAGTCATGGTTAATAAAAAAGTGTAGCCACAAACATAAATCATATAAACAATCACTATTCAGTTCACTTCACTATTATGTGCCAAGTGAAAAAGAAAATAATTAAATGACAGTCTAATCTTTAAGAAGAGCCCACAGTTACCTCTTTCTGTCATGTTTTCTAGCTGACTTGAGATTGCTTTGCCTCTGTCTCCTGCTATCATGATCCATTCACCCAGTTTTATCTTCTCAAGATCTCTTTTGATCAGGTTCATTATCAGATTTACTTGTGGTTTTAAAAAATTTGAATATGCGTGACTGCCTCTTTGCCATTTTGAAAATACAAATATTATTTCGGGTAAAGTTAGGCCACTATGCCATTAAGTATTTTTGCTGCTCATTGTGTGCGAAACAATCACCAAACAACAAGAGTGATTGTAAACATAAGAAAGCCGTTTGGCTGAAAATGTCATTGAGGGCCAATAGACTTATTGGAATTAACTTGAATTAACTTGAGCATGGTGACTGTTGTCATGTGTGTGCATGCGCACACAATCAACACAGCCTTCGCTTGCACTCATTCAGATTTCGATACAACACCGGATCCATTAAAATAAATAAAAGAACACAAAAGAAGATCCGGCTCAAATTAAGCACTGGTTATGAAGTTAGAGAACTGAGTTCTGGTTTTGACCCATGATTCAGGAATATGTTTGAAAATAGTCTCACTGGTGAAGCAGTGCAGCATAACACATTACTGACATTCTTCAGCACATTTCTCTTTAAAAATTTAATTCAACACAATGTCCTTAGTGGCACAGATATCAAGAGTCTATGTAGACTTATGTTTGTTGGGTTTTACAGGTGCAGACATTGTAAATCTCAAGTTGCTACAGTTAGTTAACAGAAATGGCGACTCCTGCAGTGGAGCTGTGGGTGGAAGCGTGCAGATTAAGTTGCAGTAATATAATCAAATCCCCTTCCTGTGTCAGTAGAGGAGCAAAATAAGAACAGCGAATTTTTAAATGCTTGCAGAAAACAGCTTACCAAAACCTTCATTTTGTCAGTGTTATGGGAGCCGAGGAGCTAATTATAGTACTTAAACATGAAAAAGGTCAAGTTTTCATAATATGTCTCCTTTAGGATTAAAGCCATTTTAGGGAACAGTAGTCATGCTATCACACCTACACTCCTATAATGCTAGCTTACCAGTAAAAAGATAGCAGTCTTGGTATCTACATCAATGCCACACCAACGCAACTCGGCATCAGCTGGTCCTGTGGGGGTCCTGTTTACTCTTTCTCCACATAAGAGAAGCATCTTTCTGCCCTCACATAACTTCATCTCACTAATCAGGGGTGCTGCGGTCGCTCTAATCATCTTGTCATTTGGCATGAAAGCTTGGGTCTTTCGAAGAGCCTGCAAGAGTTTAAAGTAGCTGGCCCAGAATCCTCCAACACGCTCATTACTGATCTGAAAAGCTCTTTATGACTGGTCTGATCTGGTCAACAGTGCACTAAGACCAACAGAAAATAAAAAAGTTGCTACTTTTCAAGGCCTATATTGTTAAAGTGCGATGCAAATGGTCTAATAAAACTTGATTACTTTTAAGCTAAGCTAAAAGTGCTCCCGCCAGAACTGGAAATCGGCCGAATGGATTTTTTACTCTAGGAAACTTGAAAAAATGAGCCTATTTCCAAAAAAAAAATGGAGTGCCCCCTTGTTTAATTATCCAATTATTCATTATCTATATGTGCATCCTTGTTAATTTTAATTCCATGTTGCTTTAGTTGGCAAGAAAACATGAATGTAAATTTTATAAATAGCCTGCGCACATCTGCCTTTATTCATTAATGCACTATGTGGGGAAAAATAGCATTAGAGGTATGACTCAAATATTGAAAACCTGCAGCAGTGCCATTACCAAAGCTCTCGCAGACCTGTAAAGACTTGAGCTCTGTGGAAAGAAAAACAGCGTGGTTGAGTATGGGAATCTTTGAATGCTGGGCTCTGCCAAGTGTCTACAGACATCAAATGAATTTCCTCTGTTAAACTTCTACTGCTGAATCTCTTCAGCAGAGAAAACAGGCAGACAAAGAAAATACACCTACGGCTTAAAACCCAAGGTCTGGATTGAATCAGACTTTGCTCTGTCGTGTCACCTGTGGCCAAACTCTCCTCACAGACACATGACACTCTGTCTAACACTTTAACGTGAGACATCCAGAGCCTACAACAAAACAGCAGTCCACATTCATCTGTTAAACAACCTTGAGTTGGGAAGAGTTGTAACCCAGGCACCTGCAGGACATTTCCCTCGAAAAACAATCACTTCCTTTTGCTGCTGAGCTCCTTTCAACACCACCGGTACTTGGGTGAAACCAACTAGTAGGACAAATCTACCAAATAGAGATATGTATTTTCTGTAGTCAGTACACAGTATACACGATATGGGTGTGCCATATATGTAATGGTTGTTTTACCAATGTGAATGCTGACGTTATCAAGTAAGACTGACACACTAAAAGATTTTTTAAATATTGTAAGATTTTCACATTTTTAGAGACCACAAACAAAAGATGTGTAGATTTTACTGTTTTGCTCCTATAGTGTGTGGTGTGGGTGGCATGGTGGCTGAGTGGTTAGAATTGTCGCCTCACAGCAAAAAGGTTGCTGGTTCGAGTCCCAGTTGGCATTTTTGTGTGGAGTTTGCATGTGTTTGCATTCACGTGGGTTTCCACCAGGGGCCGGTTGCACCAGCAGTGCGTAGGTTAAAACATAGCCTAGTTGTGACTTAAAATAAGTTACAACTTACACACTACTAAATGTTTTTGTGTTCTCTACCAAACTTAGTTTAAACGTAACGCTACATTCCAACTAAATATTTACGGCAGCCTCCCTCCCCCATGTATAACGGTAGAAAAGAGATGACGGCGAGATTAGTTTACATTGAGGAGCATAATGAATTATGATCTTCATCCACTCGCAGTCTAATTTTCCTCCCAAATCTCACATTTTTTTCCGTTTATGAAAGAAGTTTAATTTTCTTTCAAGAAGTGTTTTGTGTTTATTGTATCCATCAATTAAAAAAAACATAATTTCTTCATAACTGAGTTTTTCTCTCCGCTCTTTTCTCTTTCATAAGTAAGATATAAAAAAATGTAAGTTTAATGTTTTGATAACTGCGTGCATTCACGGCTCGCGATGCAGATGTGTGCGTCGTCTGTTATTAGTGACTGACTGTAATTTAATGTGCTATAAAAAAATGTAATGTCTGATTTCATTTTCATAGGCCAGCTATAAATATTTAGAGGCATTCGTTTTAAAGCAGTTTAACGATTTAAATGATTTTTGGATATTACGTCATTCAATTCGACTACGCCTGACTTTACGGTGAGCTGTGGTGCAACCGAAGTTAGAATTTAGTTAAAAATTAGCTAGTAGTTACTTAGCCCATAGTGTGGACTTTACGTACCCAGGTGCTCCGGTTTCCCCCACAGTCCAAAGACAAGCAGTACAGATGAATTGACAGTAGTGTATGAGTGTGTGTGTGTGTGTGTGAATAAGTGTATGGGTGTCTCCTAATACTGCTGGAAGGCCATCTGCTGCGTAAAACATATGCTGGAATAGTTGCTTCATTGCGCTGTGGCAACTCCAGATAAATAAGGGACTAAGCCGAAAGAAAATGAATGAATGAATGAATGGTGTGTGGTGTGCTACAATGAAAATTCCTGCTCTGAAATTCCTGCTCCCTGTCAAGGACACCTGTTGGACTCCACAGGCTTACACACACACATACATACACAGCTACAGATAGACTTTCACTACCTAACCCTTCATCCCACGCCTTCGTGTGCTTTCATCCACTGGAGGGGGTAGGCGGGTCTGTGACCAGCGCCTCCATGGCTGCAGGAATCGACGGCTGCCTGCCCTTGCCGGACTATATCCACACCCCCTTTCCCATCCCCTGTTGCGATGCATGTCATGTCTATGTGTTTTATGTGCTTGACTGCTGTTTTTTTTAATCTCCCTGATCTCACACTGCTCTAACTCAAGAGCAAGGTGAGAGGGAGTTTTTTTTCGCCTCTCTTTCCTGAATTGTATCTTACTTCCTTTTTCTAAATGCTACCTCCCGTTGACCTGTCTTCCCCTGAAATGTGATGTTTGTGTATGGTCGGGGGGGGGGTCCAATTTCACTATATGTCAGTGTATGTGAATACATGGAGGTATATGTGACAAATAAAGGCTTGATTGATGTGACAAAGACAACACAGGAAATCTCACAAAATCTCTCAAGACTTAAACATGGTGGATGAATAAACTAATAAACAAATGCCACAAATCAACAAGCTGATCCTCCCAGCCTGATCTTATGAGAAAATTTGAAAAGGAGGTGTGCCCTCAAACCCCACCCTATCCCTACTACCTCTCATTGAGGATTGTACTAAAATGTACGAATGAGATCATATGAATAATTACAAATTATTTACTAAATAAAAAAGTTATGGCGACACGGTGGCTCAGTGGTTAGCACTGTCGCCTCACAGCAAGAAGGTCGCTGATTTCGACCCCCGGCTGGGTCAGTTGGCATTTCTGTGTGGAGTTTGCATGTTCTTCCCATGTTGCCGTGGGTTTCCTCCGGGTGCTCTGGTTTCCCTCACAGGGCACCTTAGCAACTGTCCTATAGACTTTTATTGCAACTGTCATTGACTTTACATTGGACATACTGCAATACTGCATTGTGACAGCACTGCAATAATTGTGACTTTCAGAGTTTTTAAACGCTTTCTTTTGTTTTCAATAGTCTAAACAATCTTCCCAAGATCACAACTCAGCAATGGCTTTTGCAGGATATTGAAGTCACAAAAACTTGAAGAAATAAAAGCAGCTAAGCAACATCTCTCTCTGATCTTGTTTTATCCACACCATTAATCCAGCTCTGGACTCGTAAATCTGACTGGCCTGCACTTGGAAGAGCCGCGGATGAGTTCAAAAGACTGTTACATCTCTTTCCCACCGCAGCTTCGAGGCTAGATGAGGCGTATTATTCAGCACACACTTCTGAAGGCCATCTTCCGGGTGGAACTTCACAAACCTATCGTGTTGCACCACATACTGCCTTACCAGCGACTTCTCTCCAACACCCACTCTGTCATGCCAAAAAAAAAAAAGTGTCCAGAGCAGGCCTTCCAGAGCTCAGATAATAAAACTTGGCCTTGAACTGGAGTCCTGCAGGAGAAGTACAAACTGAACCAATCTTTTAGGTTCAAATCAGGTGCTCAGTACCTCCAGAGCAAAGGCAGGAAATCTAAAGCGAAGCGAGACCTGAACAGACCGAACAATAGCTGTGAAACTCTGGGCCACAGACTAGGAAAGATCACTGATTATGATTGCTCATGTCTGTAATGGAAGATCTGCTTGATCTGACAGTCATATCATGCTCAGGAAAAGAAAAACACTGTTTCTACTTCTTTTTGACCTATACATTTAGTCTACTTTTAGCATTCTCACATCTTTTGACCAATACATTACCATGTTTAGCATTCCCTTTTCTTATGGCCTTTTTCTTTTGCAAAAAAATGTAATACATTTTTAGCATTTACACTTATTTTAAACAATAGATTAACATTTTTTGCATTCCCTTTTATTTTGATCAATCAATTTAATTTACTGTTCTCACATATTTTTAACCAGCATTCCTTTTTCTTTTTACCAATAAATTTACCATTCTTAGGTTCCCCTTTCCTTTTTTTTTTTTTACCAACAAATTAGCCTTTTTATCATTCCCTTTTCTTATTACCATTACATTTCCCTTTATAGCATTCCCTTCTCTTTTTTACAAATACATTTACAATTTTTAGCATTCCCTTTTCTTTTGGCCAATGAATTTAACCCATTTTCAGCATTCTCACTTATTTTTGCCAATGAATTTAATCAATTTTCAGCCTTCCTACTTTCTTTTTAACAATTAATTTACAATTAATTTGCATTCCCACTTATTTTAATCAATACATTCACTATTTTGCTTTCTCTTTTATTTTGATCAGTAAATTTAATCTACTTTTAGTGTCTAAATCTTTTTTAAAACCAGCATTGCCTTTTCATTTTTACTAATACATTTGTCCTTTTACAATTCTGTTTTCTTTTGGCCAATATATTTAACCCATTTTCAGCATTCCCACTTCCTTTGAACAAATTAATTTACTTTTTTATTGCCATTCCCACTTCTTTTTATCAATGACTTTAATGCATTTTCCAATATTCCTATTTGTGTTATCATTATATTTACCATTTTTAAATATTCTCAAATCTCTTTACCAATGAATTTAATCCATTTTCAGCATTGTCACTACAAATCCGCCATTATATGGACTACAAGATCCAGTCATGCACTGCACACACACACCGGTTCCTAATTCTAGCTAATTGCTAACATCTGTTTTTGACTACGACTCTGGGTTTGCCTTCATTCATATGTTTGCTCCTGATTGTGCCCGTTGCTTGCCTGACCATTCTCAATAAACCTGCGTTTGGATCCGCACTCCCTTGTCAGCACCCCATTCACATCACACGTCCTTCCCATTTCTTTTTACTATTGAACCTACCATTTATTTTTAGCATTCCCACTTTTGCCCTATGAATTTAATGATTGCCCAGCATTCTTTTTTTAGATAAATAAAAAATCACAATGAACTAGTCTTTTGAAGCTGCACTGCGACACTGCAAAGTTTTTTTTGTAATCCTTTATCAAATGAACCTTGGTTTAAATATGCCAGTGCATTTTTTTATGCACTGAAAGACATTTTGTGGGTGATTACTATAAACCACAGTAAAATGTATGATTAACTTTTTTTTGCTTAGTAATGTTGTATAACACTTCCTTTGCGTTCATAGATGGATATATAGTTGAAGTCAGAATTATTAGCCCCCCTGATTTATTAGCCCCCCATTTATTTTTCCCCATTTTCTGTTTAACGGAGAGAAGATTTTTTCAACACATTTCTAAGCATAATAGTTTTAATAACTCATCTCCAGTAACTGATTTATTTTATCTTTGCCTTGATGACAGTAAATAATATTTGATTAGATATTTATCAAGACACTTCTATACAGCTTAAAGTGACATTTAAAGGCTTAACTAGGTTAATTAGGTTAACTAGGCAGGTTAGGGTAATTAGGCAAGTTATTGTATAATGATAGTTTGTTCTGTAGTCTATCGGGAAAAAAATATAGCTTAAAGGGGCTAATAATTTTTTACCTTAAAATGGTTTTTAAAAAATTAAAACTGCTTTTATTCCAGCTGAAATAAAACAAATAAGACTTTCTATAGAAGAAAAAAATATTATCAAAAATATTATTCACATACTGTGAAAACTTTCTTGCTCTGTTAAACATAATTTGGGAAATATTTGAAAAAGAAAAAAAATTAAAAGCGGTGCTAATAATTCTGACTTCAGCTGTATATGAAATCAGGCTGTGTATTGTCAAAGAGTACCAACAGTGTCCCTTTAGGCTTTTCTTCATAAGATTCATTCTCTGCAGACTGCAGATTTTGACACAAAGCCCATCTACAGAGCAATAAAGCTGCCTGGCAAGGAATGCAGAAAGAAAACATGTCACGTTGTATCTATTTTATGCCTCACTGAAACAACTTGCAGCTTATTTGAAAATTGATGTGTAAAGCAATTTACTTTGTATTAAAAGGATAGTTCGCTCTAAAATGAAAATTTGCTATTGATTCACTCTCACTCAGTCCATCTAAGATGTGACTTTTTTTCTTCAGTAGAGCATCACAGACCATTTTAGCCGAAAATTTGGTGTTTTGAAATTAATAAAATAGCTGTCAATGGATACAGGCACTTTAAGAGTCGAAAACAATGTGAATACAGGCTCCTGATGGTACACTGACATTATCATTATCCTTTTTAATATTATTATCATCAAGCAACAGTTCTGCCAAACAGAGTTTGTTCATGACAATATCATCAGGATTCATTCAAAGTGCATTTAGCCATTGACTTTCATATTATGAAACAGAAAACACAACATTTTCCAGCAAAAAATCTTCTTTAAACATCTACAGAAGAAAAATATCTTGGATGGCCTGAAGATGAGTTCATTTATTTTGGATTTGCAGCCTGTCAGATATCTGTTCACCCGATCTATCTTCTATCAGCTCAAACCAGTGTGGCCATTCTCCTCTGACCTCTGGCATCAACAAAGCATTTGCGCCCACAAAACGGCCGCTCACTGGATACTTTTTCTTTTTCTTACCATTTTCTGTAAACCCTAGAGATGGTTGTGCATGAAAATCAGCAGTTTCTGAAATACTCAGACCAGCCCGTCTAGCACCAACAACCATGCCACGTTTAAAGTCACTTAAATCACCTTTCTTCCCTATTCTGATGAACGGTTTGAACTGCAGCAGATCGTTGATGCCATGTGATTGGCTGATCAGAAATGAGCAGTTGGACAGGTGTACCTAATAAAGTGGCCGGTGAGTAAAATTTATAATATATAGTAATTATAAATTAATTATTGCAGAATTATTTGCACAATTGTTTTATTATTATTCTTTTAAAAATATTTGAAACTTACACAAAACTTACAAATATGTGATACATAAGTTAAATTTAACAGCATGTCCATTTTTCACAGTATTTCTTATTTTATTTCTCTTCTGGCACAACTCCATTTTTTATTAGAAATTATTTCAATTTGTCTTCAATGGTATGTTTACTAGTTAGGTAACAAAACATTTTGGGGTTAAAGTGTCATATTTACATAGATACATAAACTGTAATGCTGTAACTGATTTAAATGATAAATTGTTATACTGTACACCTCACATTCAAATCACCATACAAGTGCATTTTTATAATATATAATAATACACTTGGTAAAATTTTATATTAATATTAAATTAAAATAAAATATTAAACATAATAAAACATTATAAGTATTAAGGATATTAATTAAAACACAACATTTTCCAGCTAAAATTCTTCTTTAATCTTCTACAGAAGAAAAATATCTTGGATGGCCTGAAGATGAGTTCATTTATTTTGGATTTGCAGCCTGTCAGATATCTGTTCACCAGAAGCACATATTTTTAAAGTTGATAAAAGAAGACCTGCAGATCACTTTTAATGTCTTCTTTCAGGTTTTAACCTCCTAGCCAGAAACTAGCTCTTTCCGTATGGAAAACAAACCACAAATCCACCTTTTTTACATTTAAATGCACACTTGATCCAGCTAAATCAGAGAAGTCTTAGCGAAACATCTAATGGAAAAATGGAAAAAGCAAACTCTTCATATTTAAGCTAATATTGTGTGCATCAGCCATCCTTCATGAAGCAGAAAGATGTTATCTGCTGTAGTGGTCATTTTACGCTTAGTTTAGCCAGCATCAATACATTAAACAGATGGATAGATATTCGTGTGTGTGTGTATGTGTGTGTGACCCCTAGACACCTCTAGAGCATGCAAACGAATCTCTCATTGTGAACTTCAACTCAACCCTGACTCCTCTCGTCATCTCTCTCCTGCGCTTCAGACCAACAGATCAGATTTCTGCATGAAAACAAGACAGACGAACTACACTTTGTACAGCAACATAAACCTCTCCATATCAGATCACTGTTAGCGAGAAAGACATTTTAGGATAGAAGAGCACCTTACTAGTTGTTAGCACTTGTGAACAGCTAAACAGTGTTCAGTGACTTTCCTTTTCATACAACAGATGTCCATATACTGGCATTTAAAGCTGCATAACAAACAACCACTTTATTAGTGACTGATAAATTATCATAATTACGGTTAAACCATAATTTATATTATGGTTTAGTTTTCAGTCTGTTGGCCACTTTATTAGGTACACCTTACTATTACGGGGTTGGACCCACTTTTGCTTTCTGAACGGCCTTAATCCTTTGTGACAGAAATTCAACATAGTACTGGAAATAATCCTCAGAGATTTTGGTCCTCATTGACATGATAGCATCAGGCAGTTGCTGCATATTTGATGGCTACACATCCATGATGCAAATCTACCGCGAATTGTAGCTCCAGTTTTCTGTTCTTAGCTGACAGGAGTGGCACCCGGTGTGGTCTTCTGCTGCTGTAGCCCATCCACCTCAAGGTTGGATGTGTTGTGCATTCAGAAATGCTCTTCTGCATACCTCGGTTGTAACGACTGGTTATTTGAGTTACTGTTGCCTTTCTATCAGCTCAAACCAGTCTGGCCATTCTCCTCTGACCTCTGGCATCCACAAAGCATTTGCGCCCACAGAACTGCCGCTCACTGGATATTTTCTCTTTTTTTCTGATCATTCTCTGCAAACCCTAGAGATGGTTGTGCATGAAAATCTCAGTAGATCAGCAGTTTCTGAAATACTCAGACCAGCCCGTCTGGCACCAACAACCATGCCACGTTTAAAGTCACTTAAATCACCTTTCTTCCCCATTCTGATGCTTGGTTTGAACTGCAGCAGATCGTTGCTGCCATGTGATTGGCTGATCAGAAATGTGCATTAACGAGCAGTTGGACAGGTGTACCTAATAAAGTGGCCGGTGAGTATAGTTCATAATATATAGTAATTTTATATTAATTATTGCAGAATTATTTGTTGAATTATTTTATTATTATTCTTTTTCAAATATTTGAAACTTACATAAAACTTACAAATATGTGATACATAAGTGAAATTTTACAGCATGCCCATTTTTCACAGCATTTTTTACTATATTTCTCTTCTGGCACAACTCCATTTTTTTCAAATTTTCAATGTTATGTTTACTAGTTAGGTATGTAACAAAACATTTTGGGGTTAAAGTTTCATACTTACATAGAAACAAAACTGTAATGCTGTAACTGTGATATAAAATGATAAATTGTTATACTGTACACCTCACATTCAAATCACCATACAAGTCCAAAAGCTGCCTTTTTTTAAAATATATAATAATACACTTGGTAAAATTTCCTGCAAATAAAATATAAAACATAATAAAATATTTAAAGAATTAAGGATATTAATTAAAAGAGTAAAATATAACCTATGACTGGTCTGCATGCCATGCAGTCCATTAGTAAAGTAAAGTAAAGTATAAACTGACCTGGGTTAATTTTCTTGCAAAAAATATTAAATATAAATATAAAAACTATAAAATATAAAACAATACTAATTAATTACCATAACACATATGTTTGCAGTCATTGCATCTGCTTTCCAAATGTAAGAAACTTTGCCTTAAAACACAGTGTAATGGTCCTGATATGCACTCAACAGTACATAATTCAACCACATCACAAAGTGTTTACATAGCATGACTGATATATGAATATGAAGCTAATAAAATGTCTACCACTGTCCGTTTCCCAACACCGTATAGAACAATTTTCTAATCTAATAAAGAGTCCTCCTCCTCAGGGGAGTCAGACTGCACTCCCTTTAGTCCCGAAGTCAAGAAAACTGAATTCCTCTGGCCTGACGTGCATTTGCACTTTTCACAGTCTTTCATAAAGGAATTCAAAACTATTTCAAGAACCCAAGTGTATTGTCAAGAGAAGGGATGAAAATCATGGACCTGGATGACTGTTTCAAACACCAATTTCAAGGTTTAACCTGGAGAACAAAAGATATTTGATGTGATGTCTAACATCTGTCAATGCTAATAAGTTAACAAACTGTGAAAAAAATTAAAAATAAATAAATAAGCGAAATTTATGGTGAAAAAGTCAGATGTAAGAAAACTATGTTCCCATCGGCTCACTTAATTAAAAACAGCTGAGCGTGCCCTGCTTCAGAGTAACCTTGACATATAATTTAAAACAAACTCCTTCTGATAAATCAGCATGATGCTAGCCAAAATCGCGAGCAGCATCCAAGTGCACTAAGAAGCACGCAGGCTCGTGAAAAACTCCTTGGTTCATCTTTAAGAGTTGTAGTTTACAGCTCCGGGATTAAAACAGAGAACATATGTTTCTTAAAGATGTAGCTATAGCAAGAGGCTAATGATTACTTCCAGCAGGACTAGCAGAGCATGCTAGGCTAATTACATCTGATAAAATCAATCCAGCTTTTGTCCATGCTCTCGCTTGGCCCGACTACAAACTTTAAAATAGGAGAGCTCACCTTCAACAAAAGATCTTATCAATACACATCTACATTTTTCTGCATTTTTGGCAACTTCTCATGCGTAACTCTGTGTATTACTTATGAATAAAAAACTGTCAGTACTGCTATCAGATGCTTAAAACAGGTTATTTTAATTTACTCTAAAGTTCAAACATTTCATGTCAGTGAGAATGGGCTTTAAAAGAAGACTCATGTGCTACGTTTATCTGATTAAAAATACAGCAAAAAACCAAATGTGAAATAATAGTCCAACCCAAATTATAAATATACCTACAGCAACTTACAAACATATCATGTAAACCGTATATCTCTTTGTATATGTGACTGTGGACTAAGAAACTTTTTTGGGGAAACTGAGATTTATACTGATTAAATAAGGTTTACAATGATGATTGATAAGACAATATTTGTCCAAGATATACTGTAACTATATGAAAATCTGGAATCTAAGACTTCAGAAAAATCTAAATATTGAGAAAATCCAACATACAGTAGGCTTATTCTGAAAAGGTAGCCCTATATACATTTTTGAAGATTGCAAATTATGTAGCCAGAGCTACGTATGGCTGCAATTTGCTTTTAAAACGAACGCTACGGGGCGGTATGACGCCATTCCTTTTAGCAATTACCAGCTGACCTCTTACCTTCGTGTGGACGGCTTTTTCGCTGTTACCAGTTTGTCCAGTGGCTCATCGCGTACGTTGGAGGATTTAAGACACGAGTCCAATGAAGAATGGTTTCAGAAACCAGGTAAAACAAAAGCTTAAAATAAATGAATAAATTAATTAATAAACAACAGGCTGAAACAAGGTGAAATCACACAGCTTTGGCTTTTCTTTTTCTAGATTGCTTTTGAAAACACTATGGGTTGGGTTTAGGGAAAGAGGTGGGTGGGTCAGTCAGTCAGGCATTCTTTCGACAGCAAGTTGGCCTGGTTGGCTGAAGTAGTTTTTTTTATTGCGCCCTCTGGTGGATTTACTTGAGAAAAGGACACGCGAGAGGAATTTGTGATCATCAGAAAGCATACACAGCGGCCTCTGGTGGATTTGCAAAAACAAAAACTGCGAGCAGACGTACCAAGAGTTACGTATTCCACTGTCCCCAGAAATGTAGACCTTGGTACGTATCTGCAATGAGCCTGGGTTGAAAATACCAGGCTTGTCACAGTGGCTGATTTTCAGTCATATCCTTTTAGCACAGCCAATATAATTTTAAAGTGGTCATGAATTGAGAAATCTAATTTTTCTTGATCCTTTGACATATAAGAGATCATTGAACTATAAAAACATCCTGCAAGTTTCAGAACTCCAGTCTTCATTGTTAGTCCAAAAACAGCTCTTATTCAAACAAAGCTGCCATAATGATTCATTTTATATTTCCTGTCAGTATGATGCAATAGTTCAACAAAGAACGCCTCAGCAGATGATCAATGTGTATTTCCCCAACATTACCACTTTAACCTTTTGCAAATGTGGTAGGAGGACAATAAATGCAAGACAGATGCAAATGCATGATTACGTGATGTCAGGTGACCAAAATTGTATGTAAAGTCAGCATCTAATGACAACATTATTTTGACATCCAATAACTATGTCAAACGACAGATATTTGGTTGATGTTTAGGTTGTGTTGAAAAGGGACCAAAATCCAACAGAGCCAACATCTTATACCAACATCATATTGACGTCAAATTCTGACATTTGTTCGTCGGGTATGGCGACCAAAATCCAATGTCTAATAGACGTCATAGTGGTAACCTCCACACAACATAAAGCTGTAACATCATTAAGCGTTGATATTTGATTTTTTTAGGTTGGACATTGACGTCGACCTGACATTGAGTTCTGACGTCAACCCAATTTTCATTTCCAAACAAAATGTAACGTCCCCATGACATTGGGGTACAATGTCAATCTGATGTCATGTTGACGTCTTGTGCCTGCTGGGTATACTATATGAATATTCGTGCACTGCATCCTGCTGAATAAAAGTGTAGAAAGTTGCGTTTGACCACACCAAATACGCACTGTATTTCTCATACTTGTCAGAAGTGGAAAACATCAGAAAATGAAAAGCTCATCAGTTTCATTTGAATGATTATGTTAAAGTGAAACATTGTCACACCTTATATATCTTGTGTGGGCACAGTGTAGAATTTTATTAATCTTATTAACAAATTACAGAACACGAAAATTAACAGATAAATACACACAAAATTATGAGCTTAGACACACATACACAGACAAAAAAATTAGGGGTGTGAACCTACACTGGTCTCACGGTTCGGTTACGATTATCATGCCATCGATTCGGTTCAATTCGATATCTCGGTGCATCACGGTGCATCATGGTGCATTCGACGTCACGCCGAAACGGCTGAAGACTCGTTATGAAGACGATTCATTTAAACCACTATGAGTCGACTCTTTTATAGATGAATCAATAGTTTTAAAAACTGTCCACTTTCAGATTTAAGCTTTAGCTGGATATTTCACTTCACTAAGACCTGTGTTACACACTACATGGAAGGTCATACCTATAATAGGGGCTCTTTAAATGAATCGTCTTCATAACGAGTCTTCAGCCGTTTCGGCGTGACGTCGTCGCGAAACATAATGGTTGCGCACACAGACCTGGCAAAATTCAAACCTGCGGCCCCGCCCACTAACACAGCAGCAAGACGCTCATGAAGACGCTGTGTTTACCTGGATATTATTGGAAGTGTGAGGGAAAGGAGTCGTTCAGAAATCTGCACGCTTACAATGGGCGATCTATCACTACACAGCTCATGCATTAGTTTCTTCCTCCATCTTGTAATGAACAGACAAGACACCAAGGGTGCGGGCAAAATAAGGAGAAATTATTAGGTACACCGGCTGGCTGCTTGACGCTGGGCTTCAGGCTGGTGTGCAGCACTGAAAAGGCTTGCGAATGGAGAGCGGGAGCCCGCAGAGATAGCTTGTCAGAGGACAGAGAATGCTACAACCTCCCGGCATGGCGATGTGATCGTTTAGAAAAGCAGAGTACAGGTAAGCCCTTAAAACATATAGCAGTTCACGGACGAGGTGCCACAGCAATGATTGCAAATAGAAATGATCTACATGTTTTGTTACTAGTAACCGCGTGTACTGTATCAGGTTAACTCTTTATATTCTCATATCGCGTCTAATGCAACGTTCTAAACGCGACACGTGCTGCTTTGTTTACAGATTTTAAATGCTTTCGTGAGCTCGTTCCACTGCCATTTGTCGTTGCTATGGCCACCGTTAACTGATCCTGCACAAGTGCAGCGGTCAAGGTTCAGAATAGTTCAGCTTTTGCTGCTGTGTGGATTAAAACTGAATGTGTGTCATACATATGCTAGTGTTTAACTGCACTGCTTTCGGCGCTGAGGTGTCTGAATAACACTGTTGAGAACCGGGTACTGTTTACTGTGGTGTTAGTAAGTTTACTTTGAAGCGTGTTTCGGGCGTCCGCTGCGTTCGGATCCTATACCAATGTTGGCGACCTGCGGGCTTGATAAACTGCACTGGGCATTTTACTGTCTCGCGCTAAACGCTGTCGACCAATGGCAACAGGCTGTCATCGGTCCAATCAGGGGTTTGGGAACAAATGAATCGCTGAACGATTCGTATGAGAGTCGCTGGGATAATTAGGTAAAAATAAATGCATATTATAAGTTCATGAACGTGTTTTTTGACCTTGCATACATATCAGTATGTTGTTGGAGACCCATTAAACCGAAATATGACCCTTTTCAATGTGTAATAGGGGCTCTTTAAAGGCACAGGCAACAAAAACAGCAGGGTTAATCCTGGTCATTAAGATTCCCACCAATGTGTAAAGCGCTTTGAGAGTCCAGAAAAGCACTATATAAATGTAAGGAATTAAATGAAAATTTTCAGTAATACTGGCTATTTTTACAGTATTACAGGCAGTATTAAACTACAGCGCAGTTGTAATTGGTAATTTATGGTGCACTTGTAAATTTGACAGTATTACTGGAAACCAAAATTGCCAATACTTACAATTATACAGCTATTTTTATAGTGTACTTCAATTTAATTTAATTAAGTATACTTAAGTAATGTAGAAGTACATGTGACTGCAGCCTCATAAAAATAATAATACCTAATAATAATAGCATTATGCAACCCGTGATGGAGCTCAGAGGTTCCTCAAGATCAGGCTGATAGGGGTCAACTGCAACATTCCAGGTAAAGTAAGTTATCTTTGAGAGCGTAAAACTGAACTGCTTACTGTAACCCATTTAATCACACTTGGAATGTTCAGTGGAGCAAAGCGGGGGGCATAAACAACAGCTTAAGACCACTGTAAGGCCCGCTCATGCCAAATCTGCCATATAAATAGCTTCAAGAAGGATTATTCTCAAATGAAACTATACAGCATTGACAATTTTAAGCTGACATATGCTTTTACTCGGCAATAAAAAGACAGAACAGCAGGAGCATCAGGGCTCAAGCTCTTGTGGGGTTATCAGGGAGGAAGTGCTGGTAGGAAAGAGTTGTTTCTCTGAACAATGCTATCTGACAGCTCTAAAGCCGCTCTGCCCACTTCTAACCAGTCGATCTTGCTGAAGGCCGTTTGATACACCATACGGCTAGATGACTCACTATGGAGCAAATGAGAGCCTGCACTTTTCCATCCCTGGAGTGGCAAACAATCAGAGCCACATATGCGCATTTAAATGAAATAACTCAGGAGACAAAAATGTAGTCAGTGCTAATCTAAAAAAAGGACTCCCGAGTTTGTCCACAATACATTTCACAAACGGGCCCTGTAAAATGCAAACATGTGGAGACCGACTGACCACCTGCAATTTATGTGGGTTTCGTTTCGAGCTTTGAATAAATTGAGACTTTGCTAATTTGGTTCTGACGTTTCTAAATCATCCTGCAAGTTGTAAATATGTCACGTGTAACACAGCATTTAAAAATGAAGCGTGTAATTTGTCTGATGTTGAAATTTTTCTCCTCCAAGTTTAATATCACGGTGTTTGTTTAAGGGGTTCAATGTGCTAATTTGTAGCTAAGCAAATTGTGTCAGCAGCATTAACTGAACTTACAACCATAAGAAGAGCCCTTTTGAAGGGATAGGTTACCCAGAAATGAAAGCTTTTTTCACCCTCATGTCATTCCTTTTTTTGTATAGCTTTCCTCTTAAAAACACAATTTTCTGAAAAGAATTTAGATTTTTTTCAATGGAATGCAGCGTTGTTTTATACTCAAAAATTACTTTTGCTGCTTGTTCAAATTACTTATTTAGAATGAGTTGTACTAACACAATTCTTTTTTGGGACAACTTAATTTTTTTTATGTTCATTCATTTTCATTCGGCCTGGTCTCTCATTTATCAGGGGTCGCCACAGCGGAATGAACCGCCAACTTTTCCAGTTTATGTTTTATGCAGCGCCCTTCCAGCCGCAACCCAGTACTGTGAAACACCCATACACTCTCATTGTTATGGTCACACACAAGGATGATTAAATTTTAAGGGTTTTATTCAAAACAATGATACTGAATCATAGGGATGAAGCAGGAGAGCGGCGTTGTAGATAGCAGCGATCTCATCAACAGTTCACAAGGTAACCATCTAAAGGTGAGCGATCTCACAAACCATTCGTTCTAGGAAACATCAGAGGGTCAGCAATCTCACACACAGTTCATCAGGTAAACATCAACATAAACACCAGAATAGCTTAAGGGCGTACTCACACTATGCACAGTTGCCTTGAACCGGGCCAAAGCACGCTTGTCCCCCCTTATTACAATTCGGGCCTGGGCACGCTTACGTCATCGATGACGCGCTGCTCAGTAAGCGTTCTTGCTCAGCACAGTGGAGAGTTCTTTAGTTATATTGTTTAAGTGGTTTGATATGCGATGACACACAGTCTAATATTTCGCCGAACAGATCAGCCACTTTTGACGCTCATAAACAATCATAAAGTCCTCGTGCTGCAGGAATTAAGAGGTTTGCTGAAGGTGCAGCTGTCGTGCAGTGAAGGGTTTGCATCTTTAATAATCTACGACAGTTTGCATTCATTGAACAGTACCAATGATTAACTAATCCATATGAAACAGTTCCTTAAAAGTCTCGTCTCACATTCAGTTTCAGGCTCAGTCACGCTTGCACTCACACTGCAAGCGTACAGTGCATGAGCCCAAGTGAACCGCTCTCTGGCCCACCTCTTCCAACCAGGCCAAGTGACCGTGCCTGAGCCCGATTCAGAGCACTTACACTTTTTAAACGATCTAGGAAATGGGCCTGGGCACGGTTCGGATAGCATAGTGTGAGTAAGCCCTAAGTCACATCCCTTATTCACTTGTTATACGTCTGTAGGCGAAATAGAGACATCCATGGGAGAAGAAGAGTGGAAGAAGGAGAAAAGATGAGGTGAACCATACGACTTCGATACTGGCCAATGAGTGAATGAATGAGGTGGGTATTTAAGGTGTCTGGTGATTGTGGGTGCAGGTGCAGGTAATTAGTATGCTGGTGATTGTTCACTGGTGTGGTGAGAGGTGGTTGGTGAGGGAGAGCGGTGATTGGAGCTGCAGGAATGAGCCTCATTCACACACACTATGGCCAACTTCATTCATTCATTCATTTTCTTTTTGCCTTAGTCCCTTTATTAATCAGGGGTCACCACAGCAGAATGAACTGCCAACTTATCCAGCATATGTTTTACGTAACAGCTGCCCTTCCAGCCGCAACCCAACACTGGGAACCACCCATAAACTCCTGCATTCACACACATACACTATGGACAATTTCGCGTATTCAATTCACCTATAGCACATGTGTTTGGATTGTGGGGGAAACCGGAGCACCCAGAGGAAACCCACAAAAACACAGTGAGAACGCACACAGAAATACCAACTCCACACAAAAATACCAACTGCACCAGCCGGGACTCGAAACAGACAGTGACCTGAGTAACCACTGAGCCACTGTGCCGTCCTTATATAAAGGAATTATTTAAATATATTATTTAATATATATTATTTATATTTACCATTTTTTTATAGTGTATATGGATAAAACAGTCCTTCAATATTTTGTGTTCTTGTGGTTTAGTTTATAAAGATGCACAGACTAGCCATAAATCAGTAAAGGACGTTCCTTGTTTTATTTTGGCCGATGTCTGTTCTAGACTTGAGCACAAACTGAATTGCATTGGTTTTCCAAATTGTCATTTGTCTGGAAATATTACAAACTCGGAATAGAGGATATTAACAGAGCCCAAAGATGCTGACAGAGCACAGATGCAGCAGCAGGCAAAATACTGTGTATATAATAATCTCTTGTTTGAAATAAATAAATAAATAAATCAGCGCAATTGCTTGCAATGAAATGTCAAGATCGGTTCAACCCTAAAGTTATAGATGATTAAATTATGACAGTATTTACATTTTTGGGTGACCTATGCCTGTATTAAATGCCAGTTTTGACAACGTGTAATATAAGTCCCTGGTCTCCCCTTAATGTGTCTGTGAAGTTTCAGCTCAAAATACACCACAGATCAATTATTATAGGATGTTTTTGTCACTTTTTTGCTACAAATTTGCCGCTTTTTGTGTGTACCTTTAAATGCGAATGAGCTTAAATGCGAATTAGCTGTGACATTCATTCATACTTCAAATTTAGAACACAACAATACATTTTCCATGACTGAAATAATAAAAAAAATGTAAATGTTTCAATATGTAGCAATTTATTATCTTAATATGATTTATATCAATGTTTCATAAAAGATAAAACGAATGGTATAATTAATGGTGTCATTATCCTTTATCACAGCTCTGCCAGTGAGAGTGGTTGAGCTCAAACGCATGAAATAAGAAACGTCTTGAAGGGGGCACGGCATGTCAGATACTAGAGAGCAATTGATTGGTCACGATTTTATGAGAAAGTGAAGTTTGAGGTGATGTGAAAAAGAAAACGTTGATCCACTTAGGCGGAAGTGACATACTAGCCTTACATGTTTATATCAGTTTTAGGCCTGCACGATATTGGAAAAAAAATGATATTGTGATATTTTAATTTTCTGCAATAAATATCGTGATATTGAATTTTGTTGTAACAGTTTGAATAGCACTATTCAGTGGTGTAAAGTAACTGATTACAAATACTCAAACTACTGTAACTGAGTAGTTTTTCTCAGGAATTGTAATTTACTAAGTAGTATTAAAAATGTGTAATTTTACTTTCCCTTCAGTACATTTTTTGTGCAGTATCGGTACTTTTGTACCATCCAATTAAATAGCACATAGAAGGTAAATCGTATCATACTGAACTACCTCAAGACATGTGCGTTTTATAATTGCAGCAAACTTTTTGGAAGCATTAAAAGAGTCCAAGAAGATGTCCAAAATCTTTACACGCATTGACCCAGAGACTGTTAGACGTCACTGATGAGAAGAGGACGGATGTTAACTGTATGATGACCGAAATTGCCTTATACATCGAGCAGGCACAAGACGTCAACATGGTGTCAGATTTACGTTGTACCCCAACATTGTGGGGACGTTGCATTTTGTTCGGAAATGAAAATTGGATTTTCCAATTGGAAAATTGGAAAATCTAACATCTATCAGATGTTAGATTTTGTTTGCCATACTTGATAAATAAATGACAATATGTGACATTAGTATGTTGTTGGTTTAAGATGTTGCCTTGAAGATGGATTTTGGTCACTTTCTAACAACCTAAAATAGACCAAATAGCAACAGCATTTGATGTCATTATTGAGCGTCAAAATAATGTTGTCCTTAGACGCTGGCTACGTCATGACCTAAATCTAACCTAATATTAACGTCTTATGATGTTGTGTGCCGGCTGGGCAATAACTAGATGCACTACAGAATGTTATGTTTACACACACAAGCACAAATTACATGTAAACGCATCAGCCTTTAACAGCGTAATACTCACTACTTATTACTCTTGAGTACTTTTGAAAGGGCTACTTTTTACTCATACATTGAGTAATATTTACAACAGGTACTTTTACTCTACTTGCGCTACATTTTTAGGCAAGTAATGGTGCTTTTGCTTAATGAATTAATTTTCTGTACTCTTTCCACCACTGGCACTATTTGACAGTGTTCTGGGGAGCCTTCAGGTACATAAATTGTATAATCACAATGGAATAAAGGCTTTTCTTAGTTTGCTTTGCTTTCTAGTCTAAATATCTAAACATTCTTGGATCAAGCAAAAATATTGTTTCGTTTTCAACACGAAGAAAGAAGTCAAAATGAAGACTTTTTTTCTTAAAACAAGTGAAATTATCTCTCCAATGGGATACGTCAAACAATCCTTTAAAATGTAGATATTTGGACTAAAAAGTAAACAAAATACATTTTTTTGTTGCATAAATCATATATATTCTGTATAAATACAGTAATTAAATACAATTCGGTGCCTCCCGTTAAACTATAATTCAGACTTAACATTGCAGATTGTTATAATTCAGACTCAATCTTGCGATGTGACTATTGCGGGTGCCCACATTGCTATATCGATGCTGAAATGATATATTATGCAGCCCTAATCAGTTTTATATCTTCTAAAAGTTAATTTTGTCCCTGTTTAGGAGCACACAAGCTTATAGATATCCTAAAAATGAATAATACTGATACTAACATCTGAAAAAGTTTATTTTAATTTCATGGGGCCTTTAAATAAATTTAAATTGTGGTGGATCATGTTTTGAGTTTGACATTTTTTGGTGCTCTAAACAATTACAATATGGAATATCTGAATTACTTTAAGAGCAATGCTTTAGGAGCATGTTCCAAAAGAAATACATCAGTAAACTGCTAGTATTTTATGATGACACAATTCATCATTGAAGACATAAGTCCAATGAATGTCCGATATTACAACAAATACTACCTTTAATACTTGCTCTGCATATGAAGCTCAAACAGTTTGTATTAAGCCTCACTTTCAGAAGGGCAAATAAAGTGTTCTCAACAAAAACACTGCATCCCCACAAAATGGCAGCAACAACGCTAATGCGATTCCCACACGTTCTTTCTTTCAGGTGGCATTTTGCAAATATTTCCACATAGTGACGTAGATATGCAACAGAGAATTTAATCAACATGTTTTCAGCAGGCCTAGATAATCTTGATGTTTTAGACAGAAAAAAATCATTTAAACTGTAACTTTGCTGCAACATAACCAACTAAAGAAAATGATAAGGCATCATTTGACAGCTATCACTCCTCCTCAAGACCAAACTGTAGCTGAAGAGAGAGAGACAATGTCTTATGCGCTGTGTGCTGAGCAGTGGCTGCAGCATCTACCCATCAGCAGTGTTTAAGGCGGAGCTGGTGTAAATCAAAGCCGCAGAGGCAGCCATTGGAAGAACCACTCTGACATTACTGTGGACAGGCTGAGGAGAGACCAGATCTGCTCTCAGTGAGTGAGGGTTGGATATACAGCAGGCCGCAACCACACACACACACCACAGGTTGGTTCTGAGGACGTCCACACTTGCACATGTCTACTTTATGTTCCCAGCCGAGTCCATGTACAGCCACAAACATTGAGAAAAGCAGACGGCTGCCTGTTCTTTCTCATCTTATTTTCTATTTACCTTTATATTTATAGAGCATGTTTCTTTCCTGTGTTGATATATTACTTCCTATTGAAACAGGAAGATTTGGACAGGAAACTTCTATTTCTGGCTATTGTTTATAAAGCTGATTTGGTGCTTGTTGGTTGTTTGCAGAAGGTACTCGGGGACAGTGGCGTCCTCAGAAAATTTTCTTAGGGGTGGCACACAATAAAAATAATGAATTCAGTGCAAGGTTATATGCAAAATAATATTATATGTAAAATTACTGAAAGGTTCTATAACTTTTCAGTTATTTTCACATACTTTTATTGAACAGCATACATTATATGCCATGTCTAAAATTAATGAAGATTAATGAGTTAATTAATAAAACAAACAATTAAACAAACTGAACAAAAGGCATTACTATATACACACACAATCACTCACTATACAGACCCTAATAATATCATTTATCAATATTCCTTTTTGAGCCACAATATTACTAATACAGCTTCTTCTATTGATGAAATATTAAATTGCCATTGCTGTCTTTTGAAGGTGTGTGCGTGCTGTCAACAACGATCGGGGAGGGCAGTTGTGGTTCTAGTTTAAATGACACCCTGGGCGAACACCATACACCCCCCTCCCTCCAACCCCCTTAAATTGTTAGATTTATTTTTCAATAAATATAACAATTTATTTATATTTATTCTAAATAAATACAAGTATAATAATATTATTATACAATTATTATTCTAAATAAATAACAGAAATCAATCCTAAATGTTACTAAAAAACAATGTAACAACTGGAGTGATTCGCTAAGATCACTTAAGAAATCTTTTGCATGAATATTAGTTATGACAATTCTAAAGAATACAAAAAATATATGTTTTATAGAATTATCTGTGGTCTTAGACCCAACTCATGGCCGAGAATTAATGTTATGAAGTCTATAGCTCTCTGACTCTTTATCCCTCCTTTCTGCTTTATAGCCATGCTTAGTGAAAGTAACATCATCATCATATATAAACTTTAGTTTTGTCGACTTTCAAAACTCGCTGCGTGCCGACACCTCTGCACAAAAGGCTGTTGCTCCGGTTTCACGGCATATGAGCACGTTTTTTTTTTTTATCAGCGTGCATGCAAACAATCGGGATTCACACATGAGCGCGTTAGGCACACGGGAATGTTTTTCTGGCGCATGCTTCAGTTTGCTTTCACCAGCGTTGTTTCGGTTGCACATAGAGAACGTGTGCCAAAGATGACAACTGTGAACGGCCCCTAACGTCTTTACTCTAGGATTGCCACTCTAAGTTAATACACTTGCATAAAGTAAATCGTATCCCAATGCTTTTACTAGGGGATTTTTTTTTCACCGTCTCCACGTGCCGCTCCCAGCAAGTTGCCGCCCTGGCATTAGGCATATTGCCCATGTCTATCTGCCACTGGGGTAGGGAGAGGAGCAATGAATCAGCTACGTCAGTGGCACCAACAATAATTTAGTAGCTGCATTTTATTATTTTTATTATTTATAGAAACATTGGGATTTTACATAAGTACATTTAAATAATAATATCAACAGCAAAATCATATTGGGGTGGTCACCCTTTGGGGGCGCCCCTGTTGGGGGAGGGGTATTTTCATTCTTAAGCGCATCTGATTGGATGATATATGGTGTAGTGTAGAATGAGTCATCTGTTTTATTAGTCGAGTTTTCCAGAAGATAGATACTGACATTTTTATACATTTACATCTGATAATGGCTTGTTTGTTTTAAATGTTTTTTTTTAAAGTTTTCTATTGTCTTCACTGAAGGATTTATTCTAAAGGCTGAAAGGCTGTATTTATTTGAGCCAAAACAAAGCAAACAGATGTTTTCTGTTATTAACCATTGATGGTAATTTATTCCTGAGATGGCAAAGCTGCATTTCTAAACTTCAGTGTCACATGCTTCTTCATAAGTTATATATATATATATATATATATATATATATATATATATATATATATGCTGATTTGCTGAAAAGTTATTCATTTATTTTATCAGCTTAGTCCCATCAGGGGTCTTCCACTTTTCCACTATCGTGCCGTACCGTTCTAAGAGCAGTTTGGTACGGTTACGGTTGTTTCTCCCCTGAGCCTGAAACCGCACAGCACGATTACAAACCATTCTCAGCCTGGAATTCTCGGTACAGTTAGACAACAGTGCAGGGATGCGTTTGCGAAAACCATCGCTAGCCAACTAAGGTCGCATGTTTTGTTGTTACAAACATAGTTACAGTTTGTTGATTTGCCGTTTCCCAAATCCGTCGTTCCAACAAACTGCGTCGCAAACTTGTACGCTTGTAACTACACCTCCAGAGCTGTAGTTAAGCACAGTTCCTGGTTGTGTTCTATTTCCAGTTATCTCCCCTATGCCCTATTCATTTTGAACATTCCTACATTTAAACTCGGAATGACTTTTTTAAAAAAAAAGAACATTAAGGTCATCTCTCTTAGGTGTAATTTGCTTTCAAAGTATTTTTACAGTTTAGTTTTAGCGATCTTCATATTGACATTGTGCTCCCTTCGTAGTGCACTTTGAAAACATTTATGACATTTTGAATGCAGCCGTGGCTCATGACAAAAGCTATATGTGACTGTTATTTAAAAGCGGAATTTTTGTTATGTCTCCAAAGCTTGTGAAAACAAAAATAGCATAGGTTAATGCTTTTACTTTATAGTAGGTTATTTATTAAAAAATGTGTCTGTAACCAACTGTATATGACATGGGCCTTGTGGTTAAAACATTTCTGCAGTGGTTTGAATGTGTCACGGTTGTAAAAGTAGACTTTTCAAAAAATAAAATACAAAATAAATAAACAATATCCTACTTAATAATAATAAAATAATACTAATGATGATGATGATAATAATAATAATAATAATAATATAATAATGTATGCCTACTGTAAATTACAACCATAAACAATGTATATGATTTATTAATGAGATTAGAGTGTTAGCTAAGTAGTTTTATGTTTTAGCATATAATATGGAATATTCTCAGTAATAGTTGTAAAGGAAACATTGGTCCTATATGTATCGTTTACATAAATTTCAGTTACCATATAAAATGAGTGCATGTTTTTACTAAAACTAATATTGGATTTTTTTAAGTGCATGTGTATGAAACATAATTTTATAAACAAAATGATGGTCATTTTCTCTAAAGAAGTTGTTACTCCACCCCGTTTAGAGCATCATTGTGAATGTTTTATGTTATAACTAACAAGGTTCAAACTATGGATTTGTGACAGGGAAACTGTGGTTTCGGGGAAACCCTGGTCACTACATCGAGCAGATAAGCAGGGTCCGTCATGCTTTTAGGTCCCCTTGAAACATTTCTGTTGTGTTACGTGGATATTTGCAAGTGTTGTGACCAATTTTGTCTCGTTTCCACTGACTGGAACAGTACTGTACGGTACGGGTCGGTACGGGTCACCTTTATCAGGCTTGTATTTCCACTGCTAAAAGTGTACCAATGGTACTCTTTTGGTGGGTGTGGTGTACGACAGTAAGTTGCAGTCAAAGTAATTTTCGCTCGAGAGAAAACGTCTAAAGTAAAGCTGTACGAGTTGCTCACATATCAATCTGCACGTCTGCAATTATATAAAATAAATACATAAATGCAACATATGAACACATACAGACCCTTACAGTCTGTATGTGTTCATATGCGAAACCGCTAGCGCTTCAGACTGGCTCGTAAAAATCTACGGGGCACAGGGTAAAAACTGCTCTTCTTTTGGCTTTGTGGCTGTTCATCAAGACGACGACAAGGTTCGTTGGAGCCTGGTTCGACAGGCGTTCATTATTATATGTATATATAACTACGCTGTAATCTCTCGGCTGTGTATTCTCAGAATGTGTTTTCATTCTGGCTTGTTGTGTGAGCGAATGACGTATCTCTGTAAACCAGTAGCGTTCAGCTGCGCGTCTAGCTCCGCCTTTTGGTACCCTTTCTCGTGTTTGGTACCCTTTTGAAAGGGTGCCGAAAAAGGGGTACGGTACGATTTGGTTCGGTATGCCTTTTGACAGTGGAAATGCCCATAAAAGCGTACCGAACCATACCGTACCACTCAGTGGAAACGGGCCATTTGCAGTGCTTTTCTTTGGTTGTTTGTGTTGTGACCAATTTGCAACACGTGTGCTGTGATGAAGATTGTTTCTTTATTTGCTGGTGTTTTTTGTAATTGCATGTGCTTTCTTAAATTGCAGCTTGTTAAGCTCTCTCAGCCTCTGTAGTTTTTGTTTTATTTAAAATGCATAAAATGTATGGTTGTCTATAATAGCAGTTTTTTGGTGCTGAGATTCACCAAACGATAATTCAGATTACTTTTATTTACTTATTTCAGAAAGGTTTTGTGTTTGTTGTATATTGTTGAAAGAACATGTTTAAGGGTTCAATACAAACTTTTATGACGCTGAAGCAACTTTAGTATTTGTTTTTTTGTTTCTAAATATTTTCGAATATTTTTATAATATTGTTCAGCTGATCTATGACCTTGTGAAATGTTTTCATTTTTGTGCTGCTGGTCTGGCTTCAATAAATTAGTGTTTAAAAATGACTTTTTATTTAAGCCTGTCTTGTGTTTTAGTTATGAGAATGCAAATTAATTAAAACTATAAAGCTGATCAGCAGTGTATTCTCCATGCAGCACTGAAGTGATGTTATAAGGGCAATAATGGAAGCATTAAAAATGTTCTTTGGAAAAGTAACTCAAAAATTACTTTTGACAGTAATGCATTACTTTTTGGTGTTAGTAATCAATAAAATAATTGATTTACTTTTTGAATGAAGTAACTAGTAACTGTAACTAGTTACTATTTTTCAGTAACTAGCACAACACTGCATGTAGTGTAGTAGAAAAAACATAACAATGAATGTGTTCAAATAAACCAAACAGTACGGATTCCTATAAAAAAAATAAAAACAACTCAAGATCACAACTCCACTGCACATCTTTTTGTTTTCATTCACAATCACACAATGCACCCAAACACACCCAGTCAGATTTTTCCCCTCAAGGCACGCTCTAAACACCACTGAGGATTTGGACCAGATTCGAAGACTAGATTGTAAAAGGAGAAAAGGGATAAAAAAGAAACCTTGTTCTCCACAGTGTGTGTGAGGGTGAGTTTATTTTTGAGTTTTTATAGCCTCAAAATAAAAAAGCTCCACCAAAATAATCAAGGAGTCAAAAAGAGCAAAACAAGGAAAGCGAAGGGGCTTACTAGTGATGGTTAATGAGGACCATATGCCTACCTTCACTGGTAGCTGCATTCTTTGGAGCTTTGGTTGATGTCTGATCCGTACTTGAACTCAGGTCGGAGGAAATACTGGAACTGCCTTTCCCTAAAATCACAGAGAACACCCCAGGACACGTCAGGACACCCGCACAAATGCAGAATCAACATTCGTCTTTAAAAGCCAATGAAAGAGTAAAATAATACACATGCACTCAGCAAAACTCAGTGTGTTATATATATTTGCTCACAGTAGACAAAAACAGTGTATTAATAATCAGTAAAGAATGTATGAATAAAATAAAAATGATGACTGTGTAATGTTAGAAAGAAATGAATGCCACAGAATTCACAGAATCACAGGATAAATGCCGGGCATTCTCTTTCTGTCCATCACAAACTTAGAATAACAAACCAGATGCCTCCCACAGATACTCCCCAATGGCACAGGCTGAAAACTGAAGCTCTCTACAAATCACATTACAGGAAAAACCGAGGCCAAAGAAACACAATCCCCAGCTAAACTCAAATTAAGTGTAAAAGTGGTACTATGCGAAAAAACAACAACTACATACAGTATTATATAAAGACTATTAGAGTTACTAGAAGAGAACAAGAAAAACAACTTCTTTTTTTGAGGAGATGATGACGTTATTTGGAAAGCTGAGAAGCCTTTTGTTTTACAACGTCTGAAAGGTTGATTCCAAATTAGGAAAGATGTATCGTAAACCCAAGACTCGTGTTTCTTCCAATTTGGAATTTGATTAGCGTGTAATGATTGCTGTTTGTTTCTGATTTATTGTCAATTGATAGACACAGCTGAGTAATCCACAGAAAAACGTATTTTAGTAAACAAAACTAATACTACGAGTAAAACTGTTGGTAAAAAAAAAAATTTAATTAACTGATTTTTTTTTAATAATGAAAAACTAAAACTAACAACAGTCCCTGGAAAACTAACTGAAATAATAAAAGCAATTAGGCAAAAATAATTATGGAACTGATAAGGAATCATTCTGTGGTAACAATCTGACTTGTCACTATTTGGAGATACATTTGTGTGCTTTTGGGTTAAGTGTCGGTTCAAACTATTATTTAGTTTTAAAGGGCAACTATAAAAATCTAATTTTGTAAGCTTTTTGGACAGAAGTGTGTGTGGGTAGTGTGTCCACAGTCATATTGGAGTCATAGAAACACATTCATTCATTTATTTTATTTTCGGCTTAGTCCCTTTATTAATCTGGGGTCACCACAGCGGAATGAACCGCCAACTTATTCAGCGTATGTTTTATCCAGCTGCAACCCATCACTGGGAAACATCCATACACACTCATTCACACTCATACACTACGGACAATTTAGCCTACCCAATTCACCTATGCCACATGTTTTTAGACTTGTGGGGGAAACCAGAGCGCCCACGCGAACACTGGGCAAACTCCACATAGAATTGCAAACGGACCCAGCCGGGGCTCAAATCAGCGACCTTCCTGCTGTAAGGCGATTGTGCTACCCACTGTGCCACTGTGACGGCCATAGAAACACAATAAGTCTCTTTTTTTTATTTCCTGACGTTAAAATAGGATCCAATTTTCTGCAATTCTAAGGCCTACCGCAACGTGGGTGCGGTTTTCCCTGCCCACCAAATTGGTTCACATGTCTCCTAAGTTTTTTAGTTTACGGCAATCTACGTGTGGTTAGAATGGTTGCTAGTGATGGGTCGTTCTTGAACGATTCGTTCATTTTGAACAAATCTTTTATGTGACTCAAGAACAATGACTCCTCTCAGGGAGTAACTCTATGTTTACATGGACATCAGTAATCAAATTATTTGCATAATCTGAATAAGATGCAGTGGCGCAGTGGGTAGCATGATAACCTCACAGCAAGAAGGTCACTGGTTTGAGCCTCGGCTGGGTCAGTTGCGATTTCTGTGTGAAGTTTGCATGTTCTCCCCATGTTTACATGGTTTTCCTCCGGGTGCTCCAGATTCCCCCACAATCTAAAGACATGCAATAGAGATAAATTGGTTGGCAGCCATGTATTAACATGTCTCCATAGTAAACCGTATAATCATATCCACTAGACAGGACATGGGCAAAGCAACTGGGATTATAAGATCTGTTCAGCTTGCTGTGATCATCTGCAACTCAAAAATGAGTTTTACATGTTTAAAATGATTTTGAATCAGTGCATGTTTGTAATAAATAAAAGACAGTATGTAACTTATCACCACAGCCACATAGTGTCAGTACAATAATAAAGAAGACACATCAATCCTGGTTTGTGGACTTAAATCGCGTTTTTATTTTGTACATCAACATTACCTATTTCCTTACAGCAGTGTATATTAACGTGTATCCTGTCACATTGACTGTGCAAAAACAGTGCAAGGCTAAATGTGTGTGTGTGAGTGTGTGTGTGCACGCATGCAAACTTTATAACGACATTGTGTGTGACTCACCATAGCCGAAAGGCTTAAATTAACTCCACAACAAATACATCAAATAACCATTGTGAAAGTACTTACTGTAGTGAGGGAGATCTGCTTCATTCTTGTCTGTCACTGTACTGTTTATCTATGTGGGACACAGTAGGAGAGGTTACACCCATCAGAGCGATCTGTATGGCTGTTTCTCAATTCCAAAAACGCAGAGAACCGACTTGCGCTCTTGTGAAAACCTTGCCAGGTCACCTCGGAAGAACGAACTCAGGAGACTGCGAGAAGAACATGTCCTGTGAGAAATGAGATGCTGCGTTCTTCCTGATGGTCACGTGACCATCACGTGTTATAAAGGAAAATTATTTAACATTGCAGCATTCATACAACAATACTTTGGACAATCCAAAAAAAAAACTCATTTTAATACGAATTTCAGCAAATAAACACCCTTAATATGTTTATGCCTCTATTAACTCTTAAGATTTTCATGTTAACGTTTATTTGACTATCTCATTTAGGGAAACTCCCAAGGTAAATAAGTTATATCTTTGAACTTTAATAATGAATCTATATAAAATGCTGCTCTTCCCATCTCCTTTATTCAGTCGCAATGACTTCTGGGACTTCTCAAACAAGTTCAGTGCTCAAGTCTGCATCGTTGCGTCCTTGATACCAAGAACACATGCGGGAACTTTCACGCTTTGGCGGTAGATGATGACCTAACACGAGAACACGAGGATGCAAGATCACTGAAAAATGCATATTGAGAAAAGGCCTATGACTCTGAAACGTTTGTGGAAACGGTGGGTGGGGAAAACCAGCTCATTTTCATTAAAGGCACAGGCAACAAAAACAGCTTCAATGTCTTAACAGCTCAAATTTTCCAGATTCTGAAAGGTATAATAAATAATCTGATGGGTATTTTAAGCTGAAACTTTACAGACACGTTTTGGAGAAACAAAAGACTTATCTTACATCTTGAAAAAGGGGTAAAATAGGTTTCCTTTAATACTAAGAGATTTACATAAGAGTTCACGTAAGCTGGCAAACACTAAACATTGCTCTAGTTGTCCTCTTTTAACTCTCGTGTAAACTTGTATAAACTAAAACGACTAAAATTGAAAATAAAAAATGAAAAAAAACATGAATGTAATGAACTAAAATAAAATGTATATTTGTTAAAATAAAAACTTTATCAACAACTATAATAACCATGTGAATAACTCAATATGTAGTGGTGTGAAAGTTTCCTAAACACTCCTGTTTGTTTCTCTGGCACTTCAGGTCACACACGAGGCATGTTTACAGGCTCCACGAGAGAGCAAACACAAGTAGAGTTCGCATCAGCTTTGATTTGACCATAAATGGCCTGACCGATGGAGCTTCCACATGCTGAGAGAAAAATGTGTTTTGCCCTGTAAACAAACCTGTTTTTCACTAAATAGTCTCCCAGTGATATCACTAAAGACGTTTCAGGCCAGGCTTTTTATATAAAAGATCGGTGGACCAAAAAGGAATCTTGCTCCGACACCAAAACTGAATGTGACGTCTGATTGCATCACAAGCATTGTTTATTGTTCATTGTCTGTGAGGAATGTGCTGGGCTGCTGATGAGATTAATTGACTGAAGAAACGTTACATTGCTGGAATTCTACAAAAGAGTGAATGTAAATCATAAGATTGCCAAGAAAGCAAAATCATCAAAGATAACAGGCACCATTTATGTTTATGGTATAAACAATTAATGCAGGGCCTATTTATGAGGAGCAAGGTGTTCACAATAAAAACTGTGTAGTTTATTTCTATTTTTATATGCGAGGTGAAAGACGATCTACATCAGTTCTAGGGTTGTAACGGTATACCGGTATTAGGGTTTGAAAGTGTATGGTTATCATACTGTTAACATTTTTATATCTACATGTTTAAAAATTCACTTTGTTTACATGGACACCAATAGTCAGATTTTAATGTGATTAAGACAAAACTCTGATTAAGATTCTACCAAGTAAACCGCAATTTTTACTTAATTTAATCCGATTAAGGTCATAATCGAACTAAACAGAAAAAAGATTAAGACGTGGAGTTTGCTGATTTTAGTCTTATTGTTGAAGTGCAGTACTGACATGTAAACACCGCAATCAAACTAGCACCGCTGTGTAGGATTTTAGCGGCATCATGCGACAAGATATTCCACACACACATGGCTGTTTGACACTATTCTCTGCACCTATCGAGTCAGTGAAGGACCACAGACACCTGCATCGCAAAAAGCGCAGGTATTTTTCCCATACAGCATTGCAGTATCAAATTTCATTAAAATAACACTCTGCCAGCAGTTCATACTCGCACCCAGTATCTCGTTTGTCATGGGGGCATGCATGAAATGTTCCTGAATGAAAGCTGAAGTGCTGAACTGCAGTTAAAGTCGACAAATTAAAAACGAAACACCCGAAATTACATAAAACTTTGGAGGAAACGTGTATAGCGATGTAAAATGATCTATGTGCTATAACATGTAAAACAGGACCATGAAAAGAACATTCAAAAAGCAACTTATGTAAACACCTTAATCATATTATTGTCTTATTCAGATTAAGGCAAATAATTTGATCACTGATGTCCATGTAAACGTAGTCGCTGTGTGCATATGCAACTGTCTGCTTCTGTTGTTTGTTTAATATGTACAGTGAATTGGCAATATTTTCTGAGACACTTGTCATACCGTGAAAATCTCTATCATTACACTGTAAAAATTAAAACGCTGACTCAACTTCAAATTATAAGGCAACTTGCTGCATAACTTTTTTTTGAGTAGACTCAACTTTTAAACCAAGTAGTTGCCTCAACTTTTTGAGTAAGGTCACATGTCTCCTAAGTTTTTATAGTTCACGGCAATCCACATGTGGTTAGAATGTCTGATAGTGATGGGTCGTTCTTGAACGATTCGTTCATTTTAAACAAATCTTTTATGTGACTCAAGAACAATGAGTCCTCTCCGGGAGTGACTACGTTTACATGGACATCAGTAATCAAATTATTTGCATTAATCTGAATAAAACACGATGGTGCAGTGGGTAGCACGATCGCCTCACAGCAAGAAGGTCACTGGTTCGAGCCTCGGCTGGGTCAGTTGCCATTTCTGTGTGGAGTTTGCATATTCTCCCCCTGTTCACAGGGTTTTCCTCCGGGTGCTCCAGTTTCCCCCACAATCCAAAGACACGCGATATAGGTGAATTGGGTATGCTAAAATTGACCATAGTGTATGTGTGTGAATGTGAGAAGGTTGCCACTGGAAGGGCCTCCACTGCGTAAAACATATGCTGGATAAGTTGGCAGTTCGTTCTGCCGTGGTGACCCCAGATTAATAAAGGGACTAAGCTGAAAAGAAAATGAATGAATGAATGACTAAGACAATAATATGATTAAGCTGTTCACATGAGTTGGCACATTTTTTTTTTATATGTGTTTCTTTTTAAATGTTTTTTTATGATCTCATTTTACATGTTTTAGCACAGGGGTGGGCAAACTCGGTCCTGGAGGGCCGATGTCCTGCACAGTTTAGCTCCAACTCTAATCAAACACACCTGCTTATAGATTTCTAGTGATCTAGAAGACACTGATTAGCATGTTCAGGTGTGTTTGATTAGTGTTGGAGCAAAACTGTGCAGGACACCGGCCCTCCAGGACCGAGTTTGCCCATCCCTGTTCTAGCACATAGATCGATTAAGGTCATTGCGTCACTATTCATGTAATTCATGTAATTTTGGGTGTTTTACTTTTAATTTGTTGACTTTAACTGCAGTTGGCACTTTTTACTTTCATTCAGGAACATTTCACGCATACCCCCGTGACAAATGAGATATTGGATGCGAGTTTGAACTGCTAGAAGTTTTAATGTAATTTGATACAGCGCCGTATGGGAAAAAAAACCTCAGCATTTCGTGATGTGGGTGTCTGTGGTATTTCACTGACACAGTAGGTGCAGAGAAGTCTTTAATAGTCTTTATGCAGAGACAGCAATGTGCGTATAGACTATCCTGTCGCAAAATGTGGCAAAAATCCTTCATGACGTTAATAGTTTGATTAAGGTGTTTAGATGTCTGTACTTCACTTCAATAATGCAACTAAAATCCGCATACTCCACAAGTCTTAATTCGATTTCTGTTTATTTCAATTATGACCAGATATGTATAAAGTACTAGAGACTCAGACTTAAGTAAAAGTACAAGTGCAAAAAAGTGACTTGAGTAGAAGTTGAAGTGCTCTTAAAGCACAATACTTAAGTGGAAGTACTAAAGTATTCAACATTTTTTATACTTAAGTATTGCAAGTAGTTTGTTTAAAAATTTACTACTCAAGTACTGAAAGTAAAAGAAAAAAGTATTGCGTTATGTAGTTATTTTTAATAAAGCAGTCAAAAGACATTGTTTTGTTTATTTTAAATATATATTTTTGGGGCACAGGATTAAGAAGAACAAAAAGAACTATGGTTTACGATTTATAATATAATCATATATATA
>CAIGQZ010001336.1:29274032-29287808 GCA_903798205.1 Danio tinwini
TATATATATATATATATATATGATGGGTCAAAAACACCATTCAGCGTGACAGCCTTTATGATAGACAGTTAACGTTATGTGAACATTGCAGCATGATATGAACCGCGGGTAGCTAACGGTAGTTAAATTATCTAGCTCTTATGGATAGCTCAAACTGCTGTTTTGTGTATTATATTATCTTTAACTTGACATGTTTCTTCAAATGCGACGGTAGAGTATGCCCTTCATTCTATATGAACTGTCTTTCACTCCGACAAATGCAAACATTGGTTCTAAATAGGGTCACGGGTGGTCTTTTTCCTCATCGCCACGAACAGTTGAAAGTGAAGGAGTTGAAGGTGGAATTTCTGGGTTTTCCATGTTTAAAACAAACTAAAGTGCTCTCAATGCAGGCAGGCAGCACTGTCTTCTTTGATCGTCTGATCAATGAATGATTGATTTGTAGCATTTTCATAATTGTAACGAGTAACTATGCAACATAAAAAATCTACTGGAGTAAAAGTATTAAGCTCATCGAAAATATGTACTGAAGTAAAAGTAGAAGTAGGAGAAAAAACAATACTCCAGTAGAGGACAGATGCAACCTTTTAGTACTTAAGTACGGTAGTGAAGTAGTTCTACTTCGTTACTATACATCTCTGATCATGACCTTAATCAGATTAATCAAAAACCGCTCTTTACATGGTAGACTCTTAATCAGAGTATTGTCTAAATCTTATTAAAATCGGATCATTGGTGTTCATGTAAACATACTCACTGATTCATTCACGCATGTGCACATTTGTCCGGGTGTAGGAGAAGATTAGTTCCTTTTTGAGTCATCTATCGGGTTTGAGCCGTTCGTTCATCACGTAAAAAAACAGAAGCCAATTATATGCATTTAGAGCCAGAAAAAGGTTTGATCCATTCATCTCTTGAGTCTTCGGTTTTGAGTCATCTCTACACGCTGTCATGTAATGAATGAACGGCTCAAAAACCCAAAGACTCAAAAGGTGTACTATGTCATGTCAAGGATGTTTCCTGCTCAGACTGTATGTATTGGTTAAGCTTATATGGAACAGTCCCCTACCCCTTCCCCTTCCCCTTAAGTGTGAAGGGATGGGCTTCAAAATTTACCCCTAAGAAATGGGACAGCACTACAGGACCTGCACACGTCATCAAATGTCATAGCAATCTCATGCTTCATATAAGATCACACGATCGCGACTGCTGTATTTATTCCAGTTGTGTTATTTTTTTGTATTTATCTTCAGGAAATCACTGAAGGCATATATTATGTTATCATAATGATTACACACGCATTTACACCGTGGCCATATTTATATAGTGTATATTATATTATAGTGTAAACACACTAAAAACAACATTAACATTTTAGCAGACACATAGAGGCCCTTTTAATATCAGTTCTACAATCATACCTTAGTTGACCCAATAATTGTTCAAACAACTTATTTTTATTAGTCCAGATGGCTTTGTTGTGTTTTTTGTGCAGCTAAATAACAAATACTCATTAAGCCATCAGTCTGCTAGTTAGATTTTTTTTACAGTATTGTCAGATCTGAAGATTACCGTGTCACGAAAACAAAAAAGCCTTAAAATCAACAAATACTTATTAAACAATTTTAAAATAGCGGTCCTGTAGAGAATCAAAAATCCCTTATTAGGTTTACATTCGGATTTATAATTCGCTGTAAATTTGACTGGATCTCTTTGGATGACTTGTTTGGATTTATTAATGGTTGCGCTGAAACACATCCAGGACATTCTGGTTTTATTTTGAGCCCAAAAATATGGTCTTTTGACAATGACTTCCTCTGTTGGAGGCTCAAATAGTCATCAAATTAAACATGAGCAAACATTCCCTTTAATACATCCATGATGCACTAAAGACTAATAGCTTTTGTTCGTAAAAGAACAAACGGTACTCAAAAAAATGAATGCATAAGTGACACTAGAATAAATATTAGCATTTAAATGCATTTAAGCCACTCTAATAGCCCTGTAAATGGATTAAAGTGCACATTTATAATTTGTTGGCTTAAAAACTGCAGTTTTTTTATGTATAGTGCACATGAACCTAAAAATATAATTTTGACACTCCTCCAGACATTCCAACAATAAGGAATCATATTTTATATATTACATCAGTAAATAATATCTGTGAAATACTGCTGAACTGAAGTACTTAGTTATTATTAAATAATAATAATAATTCTGAATTATATGAATAAATAAATTATGTTTGTATTTTTACACTCTATTTTAATTATTATCTATTTTTTTTAAATGTATAATTATTTTATTCTATTATATTGTAAGTATAATAAAATTATACAAAAGAAAATCAACAGAAAACCCCTAAAATACAATATAATTAAATTACATCATAATAGCATTAATTTAATAATAACCAATGATTTATATTTTGTAGTAATTTGCAGCACTGTGAGTACAACAGAATTCATCTCATCCTACTGTTTAATTAAATTAAGTAAAGTGAAGGCCTAAGTAGAAATACCTCATCTAACCAGTAATAAACTGATCTAATCAGCTTCCCTTTCTGAAAACCTTAACTGCAAAAGATAACATCAAACACTGCAAAAGTTGATAATATGTGAAATATGCTAAGTGTAGAGCTGCATGTGGGAAGTTCTTGGTTTTCTCACTGAATGCCAGTCTTGAGGGCCAAACCTTGACCTTCCAGAGAAATCTGGTGTGCTTTAAAAGACCACAAGCCTCTCACACAGCCAACAACTCACTCCGTGAGACCGAAATCTCTGGCATGACTGCTTACGGTTATTAGAAAATGATCAGTAGCAACCTTCAGCGTCCACAGTTTAAAAGGACAGTATCTGCCCTGCTGTCTATTCACTGCTGTGTATACCTGTGTGGCACATATTGCTGGATGAAAAGAAAAAACATCTAGAGATTTGCAGACAAGCTAAGATGATAGCAACTGATTCCCACTTTATTAAAGTACACACACTGTCCATTGATGGTTAGTTTAGTAAAAACCAATCAGCTTGCAATGTGCAGAGTTGGCACACATAGTTTATTATTAGCTCCAAATCAAAAACTCTAAAGTTTTTATAAAGCTGCTTTAGGCACCATGCCCTTAAAATGTGCAAAACTGTTTTGTCTGTGATAGCAGCCCTTTCATCTGCAATTATGCCTAAGCAGGTTTGCTTAATAATAATATTAATAATAATAATAATAATAACTATCATAAATAATAATAATAACGATGATAATAATAATATAAGTACTTAGATTTACTGTTTCACCTAATTGTTCTCAAGAAGTTACTAAACAGAGTTTTTCTCTTCAGATTTTTAATGGTCATTTTTTTGTTGGCACTAACTTATCTCCAACTTTAAAAATTTAAAAGATAGTTCACCTAAAAAAAAAGCAAATTTTACCCCATAATTTATTCTCCCTCATGTGGTTTCAAACCTTTATGAGTTTATTTCTTCTGTTGAACACAAACAAAGATATTTTGAAGAATGCTGGTTGCAGTTGTACAGTTCTGTAATTTGTTTGGGTTAAGTATCAATACCCAAATCCTCAACCATTGAAAGCAATTAAGCTTTGCAAAGCCATAAACAATTTCACATTTGCTTTAGCATATTTTTCATAATCCTAAAGTGTCTTTGTATAGACAAGTTAAAGGTGCCTGCTTAAATATTAGTGTGATGAAATAATTTTAAATAAAAACTGATTAAATTATGCATGCTCTGACCGACTTCAGCACTTAGTATCAATTTATAGAGTTGTAATTACTGCGTAAATGCATTCATTCCACCTCTGAGCTGCATATAAAGCATAGAATGAAACGTCAGTGCCACTTTAAACAAGCAAGTAAATCTGGCACTAATCCATTAGTGTAAAATAATGGTAAAGGAGTTATGATTTTGAACAAATATAGAGCCTCAAAACACACTCAAAAAATGACTTTCGCTGCTTGTTCAAAATAAAATGGGTTGAAACAACACAATTCTTTAGTTTTTTGGGGGGACAACTTAATTGTTGTATGTTAAATCCACCTGAATTTGTAAAAAATATTGAGTTAGCTTAATAGATTTGTGTTGCTACAACATGAAGGAATCGTGTGGAACCCAAAATTTTTACAGTGCAGAAACGCCAGAAACATCAGAAAGTCTGTAACTTCCCATGTTTAAAGGGTACCTTTCCAACGTCTCGAAAGCTCACGCTGTAAGAGAAAATGACAACTAGAGGTACAATACAGCAGAACTCTCCGTAAGGCTACAGTTGCTCACAGAGAATAATGGGGAATAGTGACGTTGACACAACTATGGCTGCTGTACAGCGAGATTTAAGAGTGGAAAAGGCGCATTGTGTCTGAGAGAGAGTCTGATTCTGGCACTCACCTTCACTCCCGCTCTGTTTCCCATTGTTCGCACCCATCCTGAGGAATGCATAATCTACCGTCTGCGCTCCGGAAAAGTATCCATATGCGTAAAACACGTACGGCTAAAGAAAAGATGTGATGAATATCCGCCAAAGACTGCGATTAAATACAGTTCGCTCCTGTAGTGCTGCTAGAAGAGTTGGAATAACGGTAAAAGTACAGCGTAACTTTTACGCACTCGGTTAAAACTCAACGCGGCTCCGCAAATGGCAGTATAAAAGCTGAATTACTTCAGATAAAGTGTCGGTTATGCGTTTTCTTCATGTTAACAGCTCTTCGTCTCCAGACAGCGCGTAGTCCTCCAGAAGGAGAGACTGGAAACCAGATACTGGTTGCGTCAGGATCGCGCACACGCTCTTGCTGAATCTGTTACCATGAGTTACTCCAGCGTCTGCCGCGAGCCGAGCGCGAGCGCTTTGACCTAATATCCTCCTCTTTTCCGTACAGTAACATTGTGCCTGATGTTGTGGCAAGCTGCTTTAACATGTATTCTTTAACAATTAAATGTCTGATTTTTTATTTTATTTTAATTGTTAGTACTTGATAGATATAGCAAAGTATATAAATAATAAAGTTTATTTATATGCCTAAATTCAGAGCTTTACATAAAGTGGTTTTGAATGTAGCATACATCTAAGAGATAAAAACCAAAAAAGCTGACTTCTTGCATAATCATGTTTTATATATTTTTAATTAATGTTATGACTTTAGGAATGGATTTATTTAAGCAAAAAAGTTGTTCGGGTTAGTTCACACAAAAATATAATTTCTGTTATTAATTATACCATCATGTCATTTTAATCCAGAGACCTTCATTTTTAGAAACACATATTAGGATTTTGGATGAAATCTGAGAGCTGCTTGACTGTCCATATGGCAATGGTCCCAACTCGTTCAAAGTCCATAAAGGACTTTCCAAAAACATTCTCAAAACAGTCAATAGGACAGGTTGTTCAATCGGAATATTATGAACTACAAAAATACTTTTGTGTGCATGTAAAAAATAAACTTTTCTTTCCCTCAGTTTACGGTGGCTGAGAAAGCTTAACGTGCTGCAATTTAAGAAAACACGTGCAATTACAAAAACGCCAGCAAACTGAAAAAAGATCTTCATCAGTTTGACAGCACATGTGCTGCAAATCCTCACAATGCAAATGCATTTTTTTTAAAAACGAGCTGCATTTTCACATAATGCAAACAATTAATAAAACGTGTTGCATTTGCAGACATCTGGAAACGTACATATCTGGAGATTGTGAATTATGTAGCAGAAGTACGTACGGCTGCATGTAGTTTTTAAAATGAACGCTACGGGGCGGTATGACGCTGTTCCTTTTTGTGCTTACTAGCTGACCACTTACCTCTGTGTGGATGGCTTTTCCACTGTTACCAGTTTGTCCAGTATAGCTTGCCATGTATGTCGCTGGACTTGAGACGCAGAGCAGAGTTGACCACGATGATTAGAGTCCAGTGAAGAACGGTTCCAGAAAGCAGGTAAGACAAAAACAGAATCCAAAAAATAAAATAAACAAGTTAATAACAGGGTGTGAATATGGTAAAATCTGAAAACGTGTGGGAAAATGCTGCACATTTTTTATGTGTATGTGTTGTGAGGATTTGCAGCACATGTGTTGTCAAACAGAAGAGGATCTTGTTCATTTTATTTTGCTTTATAAAGTAAAACAACCAATCTGTGCACAAAATTTAGCGTTATTTATTTAACATCATTAACTTATAGCAAACTACCCTTAGCATGTTCATTCCACACACACACAAAAAAAAATTATTTGCAATTTATAGTACTTGAATCATACTACAGTAAAGTGTATTATACTGTATGCAGGGCTTGACATTAACTTTTTTGATCACCAGTCGCTGTGGCTAGTAGTTTCCCAACATTACTAGCCACAATTTTGTTGTTGGGAAAATATGCATAAATTTGACTTTAGCATGCTACAATGACTTGATTTAGACTTTGTGTTATGTCCACATGCCTCCTCATTCATTTAACTTTTTGTGTGTATGAACTTGCTCAATGTGCATGAGCAAATGGGCTGTGGTTTTCTAGTGTTGCATTGCAATTCATTTTTATTTCACATGACTTTTTAGGGCTCAACACTAAGAATTTACCAAATTTATCTCTGACCACACTAAAATAAATAAATAATTATTTCTTAGCTACAAATGTTAAATAATATGTCAAAGCGTGCAAAGTATAGCTGTATACTTGCTCCTTTTATTCAACAAAACCTTTTTTTTTTTTTTAAAAAAACAATTACATTTAAAAAAGAATATTGGCATGTATCTAAAACTATTCACAGTAGCCTAGTCTATCCAGGCTAAAAATCTCTCATCACTAGTTAGCTACACATACACGAGGAGTTCATCTCCTATTAAAGCAATGATATTGTAAAAATGATAATTAAACCATATTAACAAAAATAACTGTAAGCAAAAGAAAACAGGTGAAAAACATACCATGTATGATAATGGAAGGATGATCTCGAGCACACAGGTAACGTTAGGCCCATAATCTGTTCTGTTCAAAGAATAGTTAAAACAAAACCGGCAACCACTGCTGCTTCCAAAAAGACATATTTTAAAAACATCTGGAGCTTTTGGAAGCAGCAGGATTGTGAGTGCACACGCATCACTTTTTGTTCACTCGATTTCAAAGAGAACCGATCGCAGCAGTTATGTTTCCAGGCACGGTTAATTTGCAGCAGGAAACAGGAGCGCGCATGCTTTTTAAACAGTCGCGCGCATCACTTTACCTGTGCGCATGAGTGATCATCTTCTCATTCGGTATTCATCTGCTTTCTTTTGCTCGCGCGAACGATATTTTTGTCGGTCATGGTGCTTCTCGATTCTAAGATGAAATTTGCACTCATATTGGGCCATTCTTATTGTCAAACCCTGCTTTTAAGAAAACTATCATTTAAAAATTATCTTCAACCAGCCAAAGTGGCTAGTGAGAGTGGTTGTCTAACCCACCACAGCTAAAATCCACCCGCATTTGGCGGATTGGCGGGTGTTAATCTAAAGCCCTGACTGTATGTATTAAAGTATTTACCACACTTTGATAATGAATGATACAGAATACTGTATTAACTATATAGCAAACTGATACGTTGTAATAAATACTCTAGTATAATTTAGTTTTTACTACAGTATACTGTGGTTTATTGTAGTATAATTTATAGATATTTGTAGCAAATTTGGCAGCACAGTGGATCAGTGGTTTGCACTGTCGCCTCACAGCAAGAAGGTCGCTGGCTCGAGTCCTGGCTGGGTCAGTTTGCATTTCTATGTGGAGTTTGCATGTTCTTCTCATACATGTGAAACAGATTTGGCAAGATCTCCCATATGTATATATTTGTTGGCACATGAAAAGCAAAGGTTTCTGCTACAGTCTGTTTTCACAGTGTTAAGCAACGTAGCCAAAGATATACATGTTGATTTCTTGAATGCAACAGACAAGTCAATCAGTGGTGTTTAAGTTAGTATCCACTCAGACACACACACACATAAAAAACAACAGCAAAAAAAACATTAGTTTAGTGTTAAATTATGTAATGCCACAAATCCTGTTTATGCAATAAATGCATATTCATTGTATTGTGGAAAGTTTGATTGATTATAACTGGATCTTTTATAATGTAGTTGTGAACTGAAATAAGCCTTTTAATGTTTATAAGCTGTGTGGTGTGCCCTTTGCATGCTTTCTTGGCTATAACCAATCAAATTTCAATCAGAATTTAAAAAAGACGTTGCTGTTAGTACATTTACATTATGCAAAGATTATTTTCCCTTTTAAATAAAACGTAATTTATAAGCTTTTTGCTATTTATGTTGATTTGTAAAAAATAAAATAAAATAAACACAAATAAAATTAAATAAATAAAAGTGCAGCACGGTGACGCAGTGGATAGCACGATCGCCCCACAGCAAGAAGGTCGCTGGTTCGAGCCTCAGCTGGGTCAGTTGGTGTTTCTGTGTGAAGTTTGTATGTTCTCCCCGTGTTGGCGTGGGTTTCCTCTGGCTTCTCCCACAAGTCCAAAGACGTGGTATAGGTGAATTGGGTATGCTAAAATTGGCCATAGTGTATGTGTGGGAATGAGTGTGTATGGATGTTTCCCAGTGATGGGTTGCAGCTGGAAGGGCATCCGCTGCATAAAACATATGCTGGATAAGTTGGCGGACCATTCTGCTGTGGCGACCCCAGATTATTAAAGGGACTAAGCCGACAAGAAAATGAATAAATGAATGAAATAAAATAAACACAAGTAAAAGAAAAGAAACACAAATAAAATAAATAATAATTTGTGTGTTTTTAATGGGTGCCGACATGGAGTTTGCTTTAGGGCCCCCCCCCAAAAATCACCAATCACCCAAAGTCCAGCACTGATTTCTGTGCTATGATTTCAGCATAATTATAATCAAAGTCAAGTCAAAGTCAGATTTATTGTTCAAGACACAGAGAATCGAAATTGCGTTATTGTCAGACCCTAGGTGCCTACATAAAATATTAATACAAAAAGTAGAATTTTAAAAAGAAATTACAATAAATACAACTACACATAAAATATCATCTGAAAATATAAGTAAAAATAAAATACAATCTTTGTGACCCTAAAACAAGTGGGTCAAAATTATAATTTCTTTTATGCCAAAAATCCTTAGACATTAAGTAAAGACCATGTTTCATAAGTTTGTGTACATTTCTTACGGTAAATATATCAAAGCCCAGTTTTAAATATTTATTTTTGAGTAAAGTGTATTGTTAAGCACTTAATTTAGATTGCTTAAAGTAATGCTGTATCTGAAATGGGCCTATATAGCTTCATTTACTATTCACTAGTTCACTAACAGTCCGCTTGAAGGAGTTAATATAAAGTAAGTGAGTTTGAGCATTCAGTGGGATGCCATTTTGTTTGTGCTTTTGAAAACTGCCTAAGATGGATTAGATTTGTTGTCGGGGTCCAGCAGGCACAGATGTCAACATGACGTCATGTTGACCCCAACGTACGTGGATACGTTGGATTTTGTTTGGAAATATAAATCGGGTTGACGTCAGAACCCAATGTCATTGGACTATTTAAGGGTACAAGGGTAATTTCAGATGCAGACTCAGAATTTAGTTTTATTTTTCTGAACTCTTTCCAAATATTTAGATCTGTATATCTCAGCCAAATCTTCTCAAAAGGCGATGTATAATCTCAATATCAAAAAACTGACACTTATTACTGATTTTATGGTCAATGGGTTACATTTCATTCTTACAACAAACTGCTAAATTTTGTAATGCATTCTATTATGATTGTAATACTACTAATATAATAATAATAGTATATGTAATAGTATTTATATTACTTACATATTGCTCAAGCCTTTGCTAGTAACAAGTACTTATTTCTTATGTGCCATGACAGTAGTTGCCATTCATACATATTTTATTATTTATTATTAACTACACTCAAAAAATTATTCAATTGCTTCTTGTTCAGGTTACTTACAGTGCTTAGCATATATAAGTACACCCCTCACAAATCTATCTTTGGAATTCTTATTTTAAATAAGAAGCTATACAATATTATATTTGTGCATATACATTAGATTAGTCAGCACTGAAGCTAAATATGGAACTTATCTAACAAAATAACTTATCGGTCCAAAAACTAGTACACCCAAATGTATGTTACAGAAAAATATTAAATACAAATTTACAAGAGGAAAAATCAAGAGAAGCAAAAAAATGTTTTAATTGAGTTGAAATTTTGTAGGTTGTAATTTTTTTGCAATATTTTGCTTGAATTTAATTGTATTATCTTTCAATTTCTACATATGTTTGATGACTAAAATATTATTTTAATAAATATATCTTTTTAATAAATCTGATTTGTTTAAATGCACCAAAATACATTGCCTATATTCACTGAGAAATGGATAAATATATTCAAATATATATTCATTTTCAAACTGGGGTGTACTTAATTATAATGAGCACTGTATTTAAAATAAGTTGAAACAACTCAATTCTTAAGTTTTTTTTGGGACAACTCAATTGTTTTATGCACAATCCACTTACGTTTGTAAAAAAAACTATGAGGTTAACTTTGTTAATTAATTTGTGTTGGGACAACATGAAGGAATTGTGTGGAACTCAATTCATTGCATTTTTGTAGGCTATTGGACGCTAATAATACATTCCAGTAGGTTAATAAGTCATTATATAGATGAGTTACCGGTTTGTAAACATTCAGGATGTGTGCGCAGTGAGGTTGCAGAAAAAAAACGGGAGAGCTAGCATTTACAGCGAGGTAATGACATCCGATGCGGTACAGAGTTTGCTGTTGTATTAGAGGTAAGTTATATTGCTTACATATAATATATATTATTTACATAATGCTTTCAGCCTATTATAACAGCTTGTCACCCAGTGATAAGCACAGTTATTCTGCAGAATTAACGTTAGTAAGCAGCGTTCGTCTGACAGGTCCATTTGCGTTAGCACCCTCCCAATGGATATTGGATAAGACGAAATGGCCAAGCATCCAGCCCGAAATATACAACTATCTTATTGAAACTCCAAGTGATTTTAAAAAAGAGAAGTTAAAGATTGCCTACAATTGTGTTCTGTGTGGTCATGTGCAATAAATAATGTTCCATGATTACCAGATTCAAAACTTTGTAGTGCTAAAAAACTAGATTTTGCCAAGCCAAAGACAAGAAAAGAAAATTGAACTGTACAAGGCCTGGGTAATCATCAATAAGCAAAACAACTGCATTCTGACAGAGAACTGCACCTGTACAGCAGAGTATGTGAACCTACATTATTACATTTCATTCTAAGCATTCAGTGTCCGCAGTTTAATTAACTATATTGAACCGTTTTTGCTGAAATCATTGCTGCAATCAAAAACAAGTAATGTGTGTGATTCAGCATAGCGTGCTGTGAACTGACCTGATATAAAATGAGAACTGCAGAGTCGAGCATTTTTAATAAGGTCCTCACTCCATTCAGCTTATCTGATAGATGTTAGCCAAATACGTCTGCGGTTGGCATTAAAAGCAGTGTGGTGTACGGTAAATTATGTATTTTTTGTTTTTAGACTTCGACTTTGGCATCCTACCACACAACACAACATGTTTGCTATTGCAACTGGTCTTTTTTGCAACAATATGTGCGGTTGAACCCGTGCAACGTCATGTGTGACGTAGGTTGGTAATTCCCCTATATGTCAAAGAAAAAAAAAACAGTTATAACCAATAAGCTAATAAACTCATAATATATTGCTGAATTTCTACATATTGGTCATCTTAAATTAATAAATGTTAAAACGGCTTGCTATTGTTGTTTTTATAACATCAAATCTATAGTGAATGTAAAGTATGGGTAAATATGTAATGAAACCATCAGTAAATCTGCTGAACAGACCAAAGGTCTTTTAATACCTTCAGCGTATAATGTGATTGTGGATGTAATTAGTCAAACGTGAACATGAACGATATCTTACTGTAACTCACTAGCTATTCATAACCTCCAAGCTAGAGGGCGATACAAACTCTCCAGCATTATGGCAGAGCTACTCTCCTCTACTTCGTGGTTGGAAAAGCGTCAGCCCAAAACAGAAGAGACAGAACTTGAACTTGTAAATGCTGTAAGTATTTCACATTTCCGGATAACTTTGCTTCACCTAAACGGCCAGTTGTTGTTCTTATCTTACTGAAAGTAAACAGCAAGAAGTTTGACTGGTATGTAGAAAACCATGGCTTTAACCAAGCACGCTGACACGTAGTTAGTAGCCGGTGTATTAAAAAAGCGTGACAGTTTCGACACTAATTGATATTTTTCGTATAAATGTACAAAAAGCTTCATCTATGTATGTGTAATCCGGTATTGGCTCGTTAAACAACGCCCTAGCGAACTTTTTCATCAGCTAGACCACCTTTAGTGCGTATATTAGTAGGCTTTAGTTCACATTTCTGCTTTAAATATAATGTTGCATCGTGATTTTGATAACATGACAGGGAAATATCTTGAATTGCCTTTTATGTCCATAAGAATTAGACAAATTACACAAGAAGATTCTAGAATACAAAGGTACATGTTGCTGTAATTGTAATTATCTATGTGAAAAAAGTATTTAACGGATTGATTGCTACTTTTAAATGTAGCATGTAAATGTAATATAATACTGACGTTTTTTATTTCAATAGTTACCATTTATTAGATTTATTAGCCTAGTCAAGTCATACAGTCTAGCCCGCAGTTATTTATATCAGGGAAATCATTTCGGGCATGACTGTATATTTATGTAGCATATTTCATACACAAAGATAATTATTTGCATAAAGGTGATTTTACAGGTACATAAAAAACAAAAAAAAATCATTTTTTGCTTGTTTGTTTCTATATATTCCTATATTTTATTTTATTTTTTTCTTAATCATTTATTCTAATGATATTTGATGGCAATAGTTGCAATCTATTCATTTAAATAATTTCTTAAAAACTAAATCATATTTGCCAGTAATGTACTGTACATTTCATTTATAACATCATCACTTGTTTACCATGACAGTGGTTATGTATCTGTTGTAATAATTTATTAAAAGCTTAAAGATATTTATTAGCCACTAACATGTATCGTACATGTATAGTAATTGTTACTGTTAGCCCTATTGTAATGTTATGATAATTTTTTTATCTAGAGAGTAGGGCTGAACAATATATTGTTAGAGCATCGACATTGCAATGTGTATCCGCAAAATCACATTGCAGGATCAGATTAAAGATTAAAAGATAAAGATATTAAAAACTGTTTCTGAGCAATTCCATACAAATGTCAACTTTGCCATGAAAAAAATAATGTTTTCACCAAAATAGCGAAACCATTTCAAAGTTTTTTTGTGTAGGCTTGTATTTTACGGTACTGTAAAATACTCAAAAATGTCTCTGTTGATGTTTTCAAACTATTATATTTGATTTGCCAAAGTCACACAAGTGTCAATTTCAAATCTGTCACATCTCTAATGACGATTTTTCCTAATAAATGCCAAACTTACAATATAAATAAAATCAATCATTTTTGTTCTATAGAGAGCCTTTTTAAATGGCATTATTTTCTTTGGGTTGTGCAGTTTAATTCACAGAATTTCTACAAAGTATGTTATGTACTGTAAACTCGCTAACTTTTTTGGTCACATCCGCATGTTTGGTCACAACGCATGTTTATTTTCCTCATTTAAAACCTAAAAAAATGTTTACAGATTGATATTTGATATCGACAACTGTGCTTAGTTGTTTTGGAAAAATATGAACTGAACTGATGTTTCAATAT
>CAIGQZ010001336.1:29288208-29314463 GCA_903798205.1 Danio tinwini
GCCGATAATCACATTTTATGACTCGATTGGTACTCGCCAATCTGGCTGATCTCATGAAGTTTGTTTACGATTTTACAACAGTTTACATGCAGAGGAGATGCACATGGCACCTGGCATCGCTACAACACGCGAGAAGAGAAATGATGCATAAGGCGTGAAAGATCGTTGGGCTCCCAATTGTATATCCAGTGTTTTAAGCTGCTGTAACTAGCGTCTCATCCAACCATATGACCTCTGCTGCAAGCTCCGCGAGTCTCCCGCATATTCAAAGCTGCTCTGTGACACTCGCAAATCATGGCGACGAGAGTGGAAGAGCAAGAGAACAGATTGCAGATTGTCGATGTTTTAAGCATTACAGTTGTTAGGTTAAATGAATAGATATAACTTTTTATAATATAGTTATTGCAATAAACAGAATTTTATAGGCCTATTTCCTTTTAGTAAAGAAGTCATATGTTTTTATCTGTGCATTTTAACTTCTTATGCATCAAATATGGGCTCAACTTTTTCTTCAGTGGGACATGTTAAATGATTATTCCATCATTTGCAATATTTCCAAATTGCATTGTCAATAATCTTTCTTACAAATTTTATATATTTTTTTCTGTTTTATCTTTTGTTCTGTAAAGCTGCTTCTGGCCATGACGTGTCCACACTAAATGGTTGCGTTTAAGGAATTATATGCAAGATTCTTTATTTATTCTCTTGGGTAAGGTGAAATCTCCTCTTAACTATTATACTTCAAAATGTGTTTTATGCATTATCTGAGATCATTATATCAAATATCATTATATCGGTACTCGATATCGGTCGATCCTGATGACAAAGAATCGGTTCTCGATATTGGCTTCAAAAATCCTAATCGAAGCATCCCTACTTATTATATAAGTCATTAATATTAACTCTCCTGGGATTTTTATTTTTTTATTTAACAGAGGAAAGATTTTTTTTACAGTATTTTCTATACATTTTTTTCTTCTGGAGAAAGTCTTATTTGTTTTATTTCGGCTATAATTAAATTTATTAATTATTTCAATTAATTAATTATAACTATTTTAAGAGCCAATAATATTAGCCCCCTTAAGCAATATTTTTTAGATTGTCTACAGATCAAACCATCATTATACAACAACTTGTTTAATTACCCTAACTTGCCTAATTAACCTAGTTAAGCCTTTAAATGTCACTTTAAGCTGAATACTAGTGTCTTGAAAATATCTAGTCAAATATTATGTGCTGTCATCATGGCAAAGATAAAAGAAATCGGTTATTAGAATTAGTTATTAAATCTATTATGTTTAGAAATGTGTTGAAAAAAAATCTCTCCGTTAAACAGAAAATAGGGGGAAAAATAGACAGGGGGCTAATAATTCTGATTTCAACTATATATACAGTGCATCTGGAAAGTATTCATAGCACTTCACTTTTTCCACATTTTTTTATGTTACAACCTTATTTCAAAATGGATTAAATTGATTTATTTCCTCAATTATACACACAATACCCCAAAATGACAATGTGAAAAAAGATTAAAATTGAATTTTTTAAATTGTTGTTAATTTATTAAAAATAAAAAACCTGAAAAAAAAAATCACATGTACATAAGTAATCACTGCATTTGCTCAATACTTTGTTGATGCACCTTTGGCAGTAATTACAGCCAACTTGTCTTTGGGAATTTTTGCCCTGTCCTCTTTGCATTACCTCTCAAGCTCTATCAGGTAGGATGGGAAACGACGATGTACAGCCATTTTCAGATCTCTCCAAAGATGTTCAATAGGATTTAGGTCTGTGCTCTGGCTGGGCCACTTAAGGACATTTGCAGAGTTGTTGTGAAGCCACTCCATTGATATTTTGGCGGTGTGCTTTGGGTCATTGTCTTGCTGGAAGATGAACCGTCGCCCCATTCTGAGGTCAAGAGCACTCTGAAGCATGTTTTCATTCAGGATGTCTCTGTACATTGCTGCATTTATCTTTCCCTCTATCCTGACTAGTCTTTCAGTTCTAGCTGCTGAAATACATCCCCACAGCATGATGCTGCCACCACCATGCTTCACTGTAGGGATGGTATTAGCCTGGTGATGAGCGGTGCCGGGTTTTCTCCAAACGTAACGCCTGGCATTTACTCCAAAGAGTTCAAATTTTGTCTCATCAGACCAGAGAATTTTGTTTCTTATGGTCTAAGAGTCCTTCAGATGCCTTTTGGCAAATTCACAGAAGAATGCTGGAGCTCAGACAGAATGACCATCCGGTAATTGATCACCTCCCTGACTAAGGCCCTTCTCCCCTGATTGCTCAGCTTAGATGGCCGGCCCGTTCTAGGAAGAGTCCTGGTGGTTCCAAACATTTTCCACTTACGGATGATGGAGGCTACTGTGCCCACTGGAACTTTCAGAGCAGCAGAAATGTTTCTGTAACTTTCCCCAGCCTTGTGCCTCGAGACAATCCTTTTTCTGAGGTCTACAGACAATTCCTTTGTCTTCATGCTTGGTTTGTGTTTTGACATGCACTGTCAACCCTGGGACCTTATATAGGGGTATACAGGTGTATGCAGAGGTGTGGACTTGAGTCATGTGACTTGGACTCGAGTCAGACTCGAGTTGTGAATTTGATGACTTTAGACTCGACAAAATATAAAAAGACTTGCAACTCGACTTGAACATAAATGACTCGTGACTTTCACTTGGACTTGCGCCTATTGACTTGTAAAGACTTGCTGCTTTCCATAAAAAGCCCAAAGATAAAAAGTATATTGACACGGAGCGCTCTCTCTCTCCCTGTTTATGTGTGCGTATGTGTGACAGAGAGCATGCGCGCATTCGGCACGACATCCAATCAAAGCACTGTAGATTGTTTTGATCCAACAGCGTCCAACAAGACTACGATAAGGCGCCGGAGTGGACAAAAGTCAAACGAACGCAGAGAGACCGAGCCTAGTTTATAGAGTCATTGGACCGAGCCAATAGTCGCGCGCCAATACTCGGTCTCATTTGGTCTCTCACGCACATAATCAGTCTCTCTGCGTTTGCTTGACTTTTGTCCACTCTGGTGCCTCATGCCTTTCGTGCTTTTGCTCTCCAAAGATCCTCCTGTTAAATTGGTTATCCCAAGAATGTTGATATGGTTTCTATATTGCTACACTGTTTATTAACAATACACGAAAAACTAAAAGGTTAAGGTAAATTCTATAATAAATTTTAGTTTTTTTGAGTCTTAGGTATACTGCCTCTGTTTTAGGCTAGTAGTATTTACAACTTGTTAATGAATGCTTCAGCATACTGCAGTATTAAAATAGTGATAAAAAACTGATAAACTGATAAAATGAAATACAAAGTGTAGTTTTACTACAGTAAAGTGTGGTGAATTGTAGTATAATATACCCTATATTGTAAAAAAACACAGCACTGGTTAATTTGTTTATATTACACTTATACCATATACTTATACCGTGCTACCATAGCAACTATAGTATTACCACAACAGATTAATTGAAGTACTTTGCTGTTTAAAACACTGTACATGCCAATATACATGTTCAGGGGCCCTGTGAAACAGCTTCACCTCAAAATAAAGTTCACTTTTTTTTAGCCATGATAAAATGGGATTGATAGTGACATTTATTTTAAGAGTGAATAGTACAGTAGGCTTTAATACCTTATCAAGTTTTTCCTTATTTTTATCACAGTTACATTTCTGCTTGCATTAGTTTAAGTTTAAATATTTATTTTTTTTTTATTAGTATGGTGCACCTTTTGGATGTTTAATAAATGTTTTTAAAATAAAATGTATTCTTTACATCCAACGTCTATTCCAGGGGCACCTTCGAGGGGTGGCCACACCCAATATGATTTTGCTGTTGACATTATTAATTTAAATGTACTTATGTAAATGCACAATATTTTCAATAAATAAATAAATCGCAGCCACTAAATTATTGTGGATTGATTGGTGCCACTGACGTAGCTGATTCACTGCCCCTCCCCCCTCCCCGATCGTCGTTGACAGCATGCACACACCTTCAAAATAGACAGCAATGGCAATTTATTATTTACCCTAAGGTACATCAATAGAAAAATCTGTTTTAATAATAATGTGGCTCAAAAAAGAATATGGATAAATTATATTATTAGAGTCTGTATAGAGTGTGTATAGTAGCAATACAGCAGTACATATGTTCTACAAAGTAGTTGAACAAATAGCCTTTTGTTAATTTGTTTGTTTTATTAATTCATTCATTATTCTTCATTATTTTAGACATGGCATGCTGTACAATAAAAGTATGTGAAAAATAACTAAAAAGTTATTCATATATATACTGTATATAAAAAGTGTTTTAAACTAAATGTTTTTTTTATTTTATTGAATTTGAATTTAATGATTTCCCAGAGATGGGTTGCGGCTGGAAGGGCATCTGCTGCGTAAAATCATGCTGGATAAGTTGGCGGTTCATTCTGCTGTGGCGACCCTAGATTAATAAAGGGACAAAGCCGACAAGAAAATGAATGAATGAATTAATTAATTTATTGATTTTTTTTTGGTGCATGAGCATCACACAACGTAGAGAGCGTAGAGACAGTTCTTCAACATTATGTGAAGAAAACACCGTTATTGTTGGTATGACGTAGCCTACTTCATTGAGAATATGTGCTACCATTTTACATTGCTGCTAGATGGATTTGCATCTCAATCTCTTCAACACACACGAGATTCAACTGACAAAATACCAATTTCACTCAATTTTACTTTGCAGCATACAGGAGTTGTTGGTCTACTGCTGCCTCATTGAGAACTTTTATGTAATTTTGGTTAATCACAAGTTGATCACCAAAGACATAATGGCCCAATCCCAATTCTATTTTTGTACCCCTACCCCTTCCCATTCCCCTTGGCCCTTACAACCGAGGGTTAAGGGGAAGGGCTTCAAAACTTACCCCTAAGAATTGGGACAGCACTTCAACACCTGCACACGTCATCATTTGTCATCGCGATCTCTTGCCTCATATGAGATCAGACAATCACGACTGCTGTAGTTATTCCAGTTGGGTTTATTTTTTGGTATTTATCTTCAGGAAATCACTGAAGGCATATATTAAGGTTTTATAATGATAAAATGTGGCAATAAGATCGTAACTGTACTGTGCATTTACACAGTGGCCATATTCATCTATGTAAACACATGAAAACAACATTAACATTATCCCAGACACTGTAAAAAGCTCATTTTCAGCCACTTGACTGCTCTGACAGGGTGTTCGAGTGTCAGAATGTTGTGGGACTGCTGTACAGGAGTTATTATTAGGAATTATAGATCGCAAAATTTAGCAAAAAAATTTTTTTTGTGTTTTTTTTTTTAAAAGCATTACGGTAAAACACGAACGCGGTTATGAATATATTAAAACATATGTTTGTTTGTCGTAAAAATTTGTAATAATGACAAAAAATACTAATTTGTGGCTCTCCTTACTTCCGGGTTCAGCATAACTGCCGTTGTGGCAGGTGTATTCTGGGAAATTTTCTTTATCCCTCCGTTTTGAGTGTGGTCCTGAAAAATCTTCGTCCGAAGGGGTGTATACCCCTTGCCCTTAGCCCTACGCCTTCAAGCTAAAGAGAATTGGGACACCACTACCCCTTGACGAGAATGCGCAAAACGAGGGGTAGGGGTAAGGGGAAGGGCTAAGGGGTAGAATTGGGATTGGGCCAATATAGCACAACTAAACTTAATGAATTAGACAGCAGTAGATCTGCCATTTCTGTGTGATGTGAGGCAAAATGGACTCTATTGTGATGGAACTCGTTCTTGTGCAATACGCTGTGAAGACGAGACGCAACACTGTTCAGCACTTTTTCAGAAAATAACATTTGTATTTTTAAGTATCTGAGCAATGTTCTTTCATAAAAAAAGGTTTGTTTAATTAATACAGATCTTACAACCATACATAATCTGGATACATTTTATTTTTCTGTTAAGACTTGAAAGTCAAATCGTAGGACTTTGGACTTGACTTGAGACTTGTTGGCCTTTGACTTGGGACTTGACTCTGCACTTGGCTGTCTTGACTCAGAACCTGACTCGGGACTTGGGGGCAATGAATTGAGACTTACTTGTGACTTGCCAAACAATGACTTGGTCCAGGTAAACTTCAATTAAACTGCTGAAACATCTCAAGAATGATCAGCGGAAACAGAATATACCTGAGCTCAATTTAGAGCTTCACGCAAAGCCTGTGAATACTTATGTACATGTGATTTTTCAGGTTTTTTATTTTTTATAAATTTACAACAATTTCAAAATTCAATTTCAAAAAATCTTTTTTCACATTGTCATTATGGGGTTTTGTGTGTAGAATTTTGAGGAAATAAATGAATTTAATCCATTTTGGAATGAGGCTGTAACATAACAAAAATTGAAAAAAGTGAAACGCTATGAATACTTTCCATATGCACTATAGCTAATAAAACTAGCAGTTATCACAAAACTGGGAACAATATGTTTATTATACTATATAATGATGTTTTATACAGGTATGTCAACACATTTAGTCCTTATTTAAACTTTATCTTTGTCATCACGCAGAAATAATGTTCAACAGCAATGGCTACTTACAACACGCTGCAGGACCGTATCAGAGTAGCCAAGGAGCTGCTTGAGCGAGTGGACAAAATCTGCAGCCGCCAAGGCAGAGAGGTCGAGGGACGTGCAAAACTGTGCAGTAAACTCCGTGCTGAGCTCAAGTTCCTACAGAAAGTGGAGGCCGGCAAGGTCGTGATCAAGGAATCGCACCTTCAAAGCACAAATCTCACTCACCTGAAGGCCATCGTTGAGTCGGCTGAGAGTCTGGAGAAGGTGGTGAGCGTCCTGCATGTGTTCGCCTATGAGAGCCCCGATGGCCAAAAGCAGACGCTAGTAGTGGACGTGGTGGCGAATGGAGGACATACATGGGTCAAAGCCATTGGGCGAAAGGCAGAGGCGCTGCACAACATCTGGCAAGGCCGTGGGCAGTATGGGGATAAAAGCGTCATTCGGCAAGCAGAAGATTTTCTTGAGGCAAGTCAGCAGCAGCCGGTGCAGTACAGCAACCCTCACATTATATTTGCGTTCTATAATGGCGTTTCCAGCCCGATGGCAGACAAGCTCAAAGAAATGGGCATTTCAGTGAGAGGCGACATTGTTGCTGTTAACACGATTGAAGGTGGAGAAGAGGAAGATGAAGAAGACCAGGAGGGAGATCATGAAGATCTGGTTGAGGAAAAAGAGGACGGTGAAGATGTCGACGATGATGATAGCGATGAGACAGACCTCACGCACACTCGAGTCGATCGAGACACCATTGTAGCCAGTCTTGCCTTCCCTACTGAGGTTAAAGTGGACGTGTGCAATAGGGTGAACCTCGACATCACCACACTGATCACATACGTGTCTTCTCTGAGCCACGGCAACTGCCACTTCACTTTTAAAGAGGTGGTTTTGACAGAGCAGGCAGCGCAAGAACGCCAGGAGAAAGTCCTGCCATGGCTGGAGGAGTTCATGAAGGGGAAAGAGCTGTTTGCTTGTCAATCTGCGGTGGAAGATTTCCGTGTGATTCTGGACACTTTAGGAGGCCCGGGAGAGAAATCCAGAGCTGAGGAGCTTCTGGCGAGGCTCAAAGTTGTTCCGGATCAACCATCTGAGCGCACTCAGCGATTGGTCATGAGCTCGAAGGTAAACCACAGATCGCTGATGATCTTTGGGACGGGGGACACGCTGCGGGCCATCACTATGACCGCTAATAGCGGATTCGTTCGAGCTGCTGCTAATCAGGGTGTGCGCTTCAGCGTGTTCATCCATCAACCTCGCGCTCTCACTGAGGGGAAAGAATGGAGAGCGACTCCTATTTGACTGAATACATATGTCAGCATTTAGTGTTTGAGGTTTATGTCGTATTTGAGATGTGCGTATATCCCGCTTAAAACCAGAGGCACTACTGTATAGCAAATATATCGCACGGCTGGTTGCAAATTCAAACACTCAGCAATCTTTCTGAAAACTCTGTGAGCTCTGTGCCTCGATTGCAGCACTTCAATGCAAAGCCAGCGAAGATGTCAGATTAACCAAATGTATGATTATATGAGTATATGTGTCAAAAGCTGTTTAAAAAGAGGCATACACTTTTTTTCCTCAGTCATTCCCTACATGCCTCAGGGTTTGTTTTTTTGTTTCACATCCATTTTCATACAAGTACACAATAAACACTCTTTAAATGACTTTACCTCATGAGAAAGATCATATTGTGATTCATTGAAGCCAAGATAAATTGGTTTTATGGTGGCTTGAGAAAGCCAAGATACTGTTATACTACATAAACGTATTATTCTTCTGTCCTAAATTCAATTCAATTCATCTTTATTTGTATAGCGCTTATACAATGTAGATTGTGTCAAAGCAGCTTCACATTTAAGAATATAGTAAATTGAAATAGTGTCGGTTTGATATTCAGAGTTTCAGTTCAGTTTAGCTCAGTTCAGTTTGGGTTAATAATCACTACTGAGAGTCCAAACACTGAAGAGCAATTCCATCGATGCGCAGCTCTACAGATCCCGAACCATGCAAGCCAGTGGCGACAGCGGCAAGGAAAAAACTTCACCAATTGGTGAAAGTGAAGAATTTAAAAAACCTCGAGAGAAACCTGGCTCAGTTGGGCATGAAACATGTTAGTGACATGCTAATTTATACTAGAACCATGCTGTCTTCTTTTCTTAGACTATTTTAAGAACGTATCACCTCCTAGACCGTTCATATTACAACCACCAAACTCCTCAGAATTAAGTTGCCTTATTTTTTCCAACTGATCCGACTTTCGGTTTTTTGAAAACTGACCCGGAAAATTCTGAGAAGTCCTATTGACTTAACATTGGACCAAACTTTCTGACCTCATAACTTTGTGCCAGACTGTCATACAGACTTAAGGTTGGGTTTCATTTAACTCAGACTACCAATCTGCCAATTACTGATGACCTTTCAACTTACTCGCCACACCCTAGCAACCACTTACCGCACCCTAGCAACTGTCCCATACACTTTCATTATAAAATACTGCCATTGACTTTACATTGGACATACTAACAACATACCAATTCATACTAGCAATACATTAATCCATACTAGAAACATACTAACAAACATACTAATCATTTTAGTAACATGCTATTACCATGCTAATTTATGCTACAAACATGCTAGCAAAATACCAATTCATACTAGCAATATACTAATCCATACTATAAACATACATACAAACATATACTAATCATACTAGCAACTAGCTAATTCATAATAAATTTATGCTAACAACATGTTAGCTAATTCATAAAAAATTTATGCTAATAACATGCTAGTTTATACTAGAAACATGTTAACGACATGCTAATTCATACTAGAACCATGCTAATAACATGCTAATTTATGCTAGAAACATGCTAGCAACATGTTAATTCATACTAGAACCATGCTAATTTATGTTAGCAACTGCCTACCAACTACTCGGAATACCTTAGCAACCGCCTAGCAACACCTTAGCAACCATCTAGCAATGCCTTAGCAACTGCCCAGCAACCACTCAGGGCACCCTAGCAGTGACCTAGAACACCTTAGCAACCACCTAGCAACGCCTTAGCAAAAGTGTTTAGAAACACTGCACCGAAGGATGATCCGAAACATGCAGGTCACATGAGTAAAGCGATTTAATGCATCGATCATTTCAGAAGCATTTCGAGACACTTTTATGACCAAAACAAGACATATTTATACACAAAGTGTTTATTCGGATGTCAGACCAATGTTGAAACAAAACAATACAAGAACAAAGCATTTCAAACTGATATTAAGCATTTAAAAATAGCTGTGTCAGCCTGGATTTAAACCCATTATCCCTGCATGCTAGTCAGAAGCTTTCACCGCTTCACTATATCACTTGAAGATTCAACACTACAAAAAGGGGTTTAATACCTAAATTTGCTCAACTGGTTCTTTGCTAAAGCTGTTCCAGTGCAATACATAAAAAAATGACCACTAAGTGTCACTGTAGAGTGGGGTTTTGAAATGCTTTGAAGCTTCGACACATTTGCTTTGACTGTTTTAGTGTTTCATGAAGCCTCGCTTTGCCCACCACTACTTACTTAACAACCACCTAGCAACCAATTAGAACACCCTATCAACACTCTAGCAACTGCATCGCAACGTTTAACTGCCTAGCAACACCTTAACAACTACCTTAACAACCAGTCAACCTAGCAACCACTAAGAACACCCTATCAACATTTAAGCTACCACTCAGAACACTCTCGCAACCATTCTGAACACCCTATCAAACATGCCAATGCATACTAGAAGCATGCTAACATATATGTAGTTATAACTGTTTCAAACTTTAAAACTACTTCAAACTTTCAGACGAGGCTTTCTCAATCCACCATGAAGTTTGTCTAGAAACTTTACTTTTCTAGTTGTAAAATAATACAAAAAGATGAAAACAAGGCTCTCATTTACAATAAAACTAGTCTTTAAAACTTCTTAATGATCAAATAATCTTAAAAACTGTATATTGGATACTACACTGATGTCTCAATAACATGTCAAGAACAGTCTTCCAAACCATTCATTTATTCATTTTCTTTTCGCCTTAGTTCCTTTCTTAATGATTTTTTAATCTGGGGTCACCACAGTGGAATGAACCGCCAACTTATCCAGCATATGTTTTAAGCTGCAACCCATCACTGGGAAACATCCATACACACTCATTCACACACACACTCGTACACTACGGTCAATTTACCCAATTCACCTATAGCGCATGGATGTCTTTGGACTGTGGGGGAAACCGGAGCACCCGGAGAAAACCTACGCCAACACGGGGAGAACATGCAAACTCCAAATAGAATTGCCAACTGACCCAGCCGAGGCTCAAACCAGCCACCTTCTTGCTGTGAGGCAAATGTGCTACCCACTGTGCCACCGCGTCGCCCTTCCAAACTGGCACTATGGAATCATTTCTGAAAGATTTTGAGACATGAAAGCCAGAAGTAATGATGTAAAAATATATGCTTTACCAACCCAGAAATTAAAAAATTTGAATTATTGAAATGTATTAATGCATACAATAATAATAATAATTTGATATTATATATTAAATTAATTTAATAAAAGCATTTTCAGCGCAGTAGGTAATGCTGTCGCCTCACAGCAAAAAGGTCGCTGGTTTGAGCCTCTGCTGGGTCAGATGGCATTTCTGTGTGGAGTTTGCATGTTCCTCCTGTGTTTGCGTAGGTTTCCTCGAGGTGCTCCGGTTTCCCTCACAGTCCAAACACATGCGGTATAGATGAACTGGGTAAGCTAAACATGCCTGAAGTCTATGTGTGTGAATGAGAGTGTGTGTTTCCCAGTGATGGATTGCAGCTGGAAAGGCATCTGCTGCGTAAAACATAAGCTGGAATAGTTGGCAGTTCATTCCGATGTGGCCCTAATGAATAAAGAGACTAAGTTGAAAAGAAATTAAATGAAGGCATTTCCAAATATTATTATCATGTTTTTACTTAAAAACTGCAGCCAAAGTATCCATAAAAGCCTATTTTTTTTCTTTCAGTATATACCAACCCTATGTTTTTGAAAGCTAGTAGTGTTACACACACACACACACACTCCTACATAAAGATAAGAAAATATCAAAGGTCGTTTAAAACCCACTTATAAATAATCCGTAAAAATATAAAACAAAGTAAAAAATATTTACAGTTATATTTACATTTGATTTACAGTTTCAAGCTTTGCGAAACAAGTTTATTATTATTCTAAACGATGATGATGTGAAACCCAAACAAACACCCAAAACGTAACTGGCTACAAGTGTGTATTGGGCCTCGGTCTGATACTGGTCGAAAGTGTTTTTCAAATGTTTCTCATTAATGCACCTTTATTGTGAACTACACTTGTGTGAACTGGAGGAACTGACTTCATACAGTCATAAAAAAAGACCCCAAGACATAAAACTGATTAAAAATTAGTTTAGAAATCCCTCAGAAAAGAGAATTGATACTGTACCACTCGCATCTAATTCAATGAAATTTAGACAGAGAAATGTGTTAATATTTCAGAAAAAAAAAATTATATTCTGTTTAACATGAGGGCAACACGGTGGTTAGCACTGTTGGCCAGCTGGCATTTGAGTTTGCATGTTCTCCCCTTGTGTTTGCGTGGGTTTCCTCCGGGTGATCTTGTCATGTGGTATAGGTGAATTTAATAACTAAATTAGCCATAGAGTATGAGTGTGAAATTGAATGAGTTTGTATGGATGTTTACCAGTACTGGGTTGCAGCTGGAAGGGCATCCACTGCGCAAGTGCTGGATAAGTTGTGGGGACTTCTGATGAATAAAGGGACTAAGTCGAAGGAAAATGAATGCATGAATGTTTAAAATGAACTGATGAGTTTAAATCATGGTTTAAATACAATAACAACGTGTGCAATCTCTTCTTCCTCATTCAATTTTACACATGCGACCTCCAGCGGCTTTCCTGCTAGTACAGTAGGAGACCTCTAGGCGGACTGGGTGAAGATGACGTCTGAAAGCAGATGCTAGATTGTCTCCAGTAAACCCCATCTAGTAGACGTATGGAGTCATTTTAAAACCTAAAAAAGTTTCTCGTTATAACTCTAAAACGGTGTTGTAGCTTAGAAAGTAACGCAATTCGGAGACGTAAACCATCGAGTAATGTGGCGTTAACTAGTTTAGATATTCGCATACATGAACAACATTTCTATCAGTTCAGAAGTAAACTGTTAGTCAGTGTGAGGAAGACCAAGCCCAGTCAGCCGAGGCTGTCAGCAGTGCTGCTCCCTTCTCTGAGTCATCATGCACTGAGCAAAACAAATCTGCCGTAGCAGCAAAGCTAACAACACCTCCACCCCACCAGTGCCTGTTTATTTGGTGAGTATTTGCACACACTTTTTAAATAACTTTTACTGCACTAACTCGTCACTCGTTTACTTGCTTAGCTGCTCTGATATAGCACCAAGTAGTAAGTTCTCAGGCAACTCGTTTCTGTTAGCCGCAAAGTGCTAAAACGAAATCCTCTATAAACACGGAAGTGATGTTTAACGCGCTTGGTGTATTTAAATAATTCAGGCAAATCACTCGTGATTTTACACCAAAGAGCCAGTGAAGTACAACAGCTGGTCCTATGTTTCATTTCGAAATAACGGAGTTAGCTTGCTAGCTCAGCAGCAGTCATTAGCTCTTTCCGTGAGCACTTTATTGAATTCGTCGGCTTGATTTCCTGTCTGAATGATGGGACTGGTGGCGATTAAAATAATTCACTCATATGTGTAAATATCAAACCAGTTCACTGTAGTTTTCCAGTAAACAGATGTACGACCGGAACAGGTGTCAAATATCACGCGCATGTATTGGCTGTCGTTTAATTGTTGGGAGTGTAGCACATATCAGAGAAAAAACAAGCCATGAACAAGTTAAGCTAATATTAATCACCATTCATATGTACAAGCGGCAGGAGATGCAACCTATTTTTTACGAATGTTGCTTTGTGTACTTTTACATTATTATAGTCAATGAAGTGATTGTAGTCAGATCAAAACAGTCCTCTGCTCAGGCAAAAGTGTCATACCTAAAGAAAGCATTCATAAGCAAGCTTGAAACTTTGATTGCTTGCACATGGCTGCTAGTCTTCATATAGCTACACAAAAACATTCTAAATCTATGAGATGTTATACATCTATGTTTTCCCTGTTATCTTTACTAAAATTCTGTTATGATCATTGAATCTCTTTACATTGTACAATGAATCTATGAGAGAATTTGTAAGCCCAGCGCAAAAACTGGTGTTTTGAGCAGATTATAACTAATACATCTGACTGCACATTTCATTAAAGAAAAAAAGATATCTGTAATTGGCTATCGTTCAGCATAATGATGCTTAAAAATTGTACCTTTGATGCTCTCAAGTGCGCATAACTAACACTTTTGAAAAAAAAAAAAAAAACTAAATCTGTTTAACCAATCTCACTTAGACATGGGCCAGTATGAAGATTCTGACCTTAGATAAAAATGTCATGGTTTCACGGTATTGTGATAAAAAAATGTCATGGTTTCACGGTATTGTGATAAAAATGTCATGGTTTCACGGTATTGTGATTGCTGCTCAAATTCTTTTTAAATGTCTGGGTAAAAAAACTAAAACTTTTTTCCCCTTTGAACACAAAACATTTTATTTTGAGAAACATATAAAATATTTTGGAGCAGTTAACATGTCAGTTCACTTCTGCTATCTCCATTAGTTTCAAAAACACAGATTTCATTACATTTAAAAACATCTTTGGATCTCTTTTCTGCTGTAGATACCTTTGTCCTAAAACACTTAAAACAAAACGTAAAAACTTACCCTTACATATACTGTAGGAACATTATAGCAGCAAATTCTGTTTTAAAATCTTGACTTTTCCAAAGCTCGGTATACATGTACCTTAAAATGGTTATCGTCCCATGCCTTATCAAATTGGTGATTCCCTTGAGCTCTAAGTGAAAACTTAACCTTGCTTATTGTCCGACCCTGTAGGTGAAGGCTGTTAAAGAATTAAAGGGATTGAAGATGAATATTCTGTCATAATTTACTCTTGATGATAGGCTACTGTTTATCTAATACGAGTGAAGGTTTTTGATATAAATTATGTTTAAAGTGATACAAAAATCAATAATCCTGCTATTATATACTCACTGCAAACCCAATTGGGGAAAAAAGCAGCAGCCTTCCATGGCACTTTATTTGTGTTCTACTATAGATGTCAATGACGGCTTTTTCCAACATTCTTCATAATCTCCTCCTTTGTGTTTAACAGAAGAACAGAAGTGAACCACTTATCTGTGAATAAATGGTAGAGAAATTCTCAATTTTGGGTTGAACTACTATGAGTTAGCTATATTGCCAGAAAAAAATGCAATAATTAGGGGTGCAACAGCTTTTCAACTGTGGGCGTGGCTTGTTTTTCTACTGGGAGCTGAATGGATGTAGTACAGTAGGCATTTTTATTCAGAAAGCTCAGGAAAGGGTTTTAAACCTAACAGATTTGTAAGTTTGTTTGTTGTCAAAACGGACAATTGGACCAGCATGATGAAAAATGTTAGCCATGCCCCTTTCCTAAAATACACGTAATATGAGAATTTAACAGATTTCAATTAAAGATTAGGGCAAACTTTTTTTCATAATAATATGCACAGATGAATTGTTCATGGCAAAACTAGCAATGTGAGCTAAAAAAAATCATATGGTTTTGATTTCTTGGGGATTTTAAAGGGACACATGCCTTTTCTATTCCTAAACGTACATAAGTACTAACCATTTGCTCTTCAATTAATTCCATCTAACCAGCCAGTCATCCTTATATCATCAAAATGTTTTTCACATTTAATGAAACTTTAGTCCTTGTACATTGACATGCACAGGCTAACACAAATAAATGTTGATTTGTAAGCAAAGCGTATCTTTTGATAAGGTGCTCTTGCATATTTCCTCTGACCTTGACATTTGCATGAATTAACAAAAGACCTTTTATCAGCAGTGTTCTCAAATATTCACCAACCAGTTCAAAACTGCAGTCTTTGGTGCAGAATTTTTTACTGCTATTTTTATGCAACTCTTAGATTGCAAAGCTGCAACATTCTCTTCTATTATGAAAATGAGCCCAAGGCCTTAAACAAAAGCCCACCGAGACACATCGGTGCCCAATCAATCAAGGGCTCATTTAAATTCTCCATTCATTTTATCACACTCTTTGTACTAACAAGCTTGTCAATGTGGCGTCAATCACGTGCAATCGTTCAACTGTGTTGCAAAATGTAGATCACCATTACCCACACCCTTTGCATATTCACCACAGACGAGCTGTGTAAACTGAGTATACCTAAAACAACTGCTGTTGTTAGCAGTCTGCGCTTGAGCCAACAGCAGTAATCCTATATTATTGTGCGACTCCACCAGGATTTTTGTGTATAGTCATTACATTGCACATGACATATAGTCTCACAATCTGGACAGCTGGCTAAACTTGCAGCTAATTTGTTTGTTGTTAAACTTAGGATTGGATTTACATTCATTCAGAAATGTATTTAAATATTTAATAACATTAAATATTACTAAATTATTTTACTTAACAGTTAAAATTGAGGTTTGATTTACATAAATTTCATACGGATGTACATTTACTCACCTGTTCTAATCCAAACCCATGAGTAACTTTATGAAATGAAATATATTTTGAGACACGTCTTTTGTGTTTTTCTTTTTGTCCTTACAATGGAAGTCAATGGCTACCGATACTACATAGTTACAAATGGAAGTCATACATGTTAGAAAATACATTAAATGGAAAATGTTGATGGTAATCTTATATAGGAACTATTGGCGCTCTTTAAAGAAAAATTAGGAGTTTTAAGTGTGTGCTTTTTTCCTGGCTCAAATGAGCAATGATGTCAGTATCAGTTAGGAAGGGAACCGGCAAATGCTATGCTAGCCTTTATGAGAAGCCACATTGTTTTAGTATTTTCCCAAGAGCTGGAAAGAAAGTCGGCCTGTGTTATCAACATTACATGCAGGGTGACTGCTGATGAGAACAGAAGAAAGCTGATTATTTATAAGTAACCGCTCAAACACGTTTAACTGGCTTAAAAGGCTGCAGGGATATTATTAATGAATGATGGCTAAATTACCAGTCTCAATGAGTAAATTACTAGTCAGAGTTAAAACAGCAATAACATGTGATTTCTTGTTCTAGGGCTCCCTTAATACCCTTCTACCTCTGACCTTTCTTCAATACACTGCCAGTCTCTCGCTGCTTGAAGCAATGGCTGCCAACAGGAATGCTTTGGCTCTTCACAAAGTGATAATGGTGGGAAGTGGTGGTGTGGGGAAGTCCGCATTAACTCTGCAGTTTATGTATGATGAGGTAAGATGGATGTCACATCATGGCAAAATGCACGTTACCTGTGTAAGACAATAATTATGTTGACCTCTTTCAAGTTTGTAGAGGACTATGAGCCAACTAAAGCTGACAGCTACAGAAAAAAGGTGGTTCTGGATGGAGAAGAGGTGCAAATCGACATCCTGGACACGGCAGGACAGGAGGACTATGCTGCAATTCGGGACAACTACTTCCGCAGTGGAGAGGGATTTCTCTGTGTATTTTCCATCACAGAATCTGAATCCTTCGCTGCTACTGCAGATTTCAGGTAGAGACAACGCTGAAATTGTGATTAATACTTGTGTTATTGATTCTTCATGCAGTAAATGCATTCTTATTAATTACTACATTTTAGAGAACAGATCATTCGGGTTAAAGAAGAGGAGAATGTACCTTTCCTTCTGGTGGGGAATAAGTCAGACTTGGAGGACCGAAGACAAGTTGGTTTGGAGGAGGCCAAGGCTAGAGCGGACCAGTGGGCAGTTAGCTACGTCGAGACCTCTGCCAAAACCCGTGCCAATGTAGATAAGGTAGGCCTTGACAACTATTACATGCAATAATTATGGGACAGTTCACCCAAAAACCTAAGGGTATGTTCACTCTTGTTGGAAATAATACATTGTCCTTGTTCACTTAGCATGCACACTGTCGTTTTTTATAAATAAACAAAAAATAGACCCTGCATTTTTGGCATGCATTTTCTGACAACTTATAGAACATACAAAAATAATGCTAGGTGAAATGCACTTATTATTTTTTTTATCCCTGCCCAGAGCAAATGCGTGGCTTGCGTCTGTGTGTTATAGTCTTACTAGCCAATTGAGTGAGCACACTTTTGTTCTACCCAATCAGAATTGCGCAACCCAACTATGCGGAACAGCCACACACACAAAAAAAAAAAAAAACATACAGAAAAGCGCAGACAATAGGGATAATGGCGTCTGCTGCTTCAGAAGCATTAATAGACAAATTAATATCTAAGAAAAACAGCATTGGTAATATGGGAATATTTTGGTTTCAAAGTCAGACACAGAACAAAGACAGGTAATTTTTAAGAGCTGTCGCAGAATTGTTGCCATGGCTTACAGATTATTAACCTGAAGCTTGACTACAAAATTAAATCGCAAATCAAATCCCAATCGCAATATCAGTCAGAAAAATCTCATTTACAGTTGAAGTCTGAATTATTAGCCCCCCTGTTTTATTTTCTCCCCAATTTCTGTTTAACGGAGAGCAGATTTTTTTATGAGTTTTAATAACTCATCTTTAATAACTGATTTATTTGCCATGATGACAGTAAATAAAAATTTGACTAGATATTTTTCAAGACACTTCTATACAGCTTAAAGTGACAAAAGCTTAACTAGTTTAATTAGGTTAACTATGCAGGTTAGGGTAATTAGGCAAGTTATTGTATAATGATGGTTTGTTCTGTAGACTATAGATACAAAATATAGCTTAAAGGGGCTAATAATTTTGACCTTAAAATGATTTAAAAAAAATTAAAAAACTGCTTTTGTTTTAGCCAAAATAAAACAAGACTTTCTCCAGAAGAAAAAATATCAGAGATACTGTGAAAATTTCCTTGCTCTGTTACACATAATTTAGGAAATATTTAAATGAGAAAAAATAAATTCAAAGGGGGGCTAATAATTCTCACTTTAACTGTTGATATTTTCCCTAAATCGCACAGCCCTACTTCAAAATATACTTTTGTTCCCCAAAGGAGGTGGTCAGAGAATGTTATATTCTTTGTTATATATTTGGACTACATTAGGGACTAAAAAATAACATGGTTGTCATTTTTGGGTGAACTATAACTTTGCACAAGGAATAGTTTAATATAAGTGAAACTGTATAATGCTGCATCATACAAACTTGTTAATCTCTCCAGGTGTTTTTTGATCTCATGCGTGAGATCAGAGCCAGAAAAATGGAAGACGGCAAAGAGAAAAACGGGAAAAAAAAGAGGAAAAGTTTGGCAGCAAGGATTCGAGAAAGATGTTGCATTTTATAATGACTGGATCATGCAATATCGCTGACCCTTTCACTGCTTCCAAAAAACCCATCAGGTTTCATCCCTCTCCAGGCAAATGCAGGAGATCATCTCCTAAAAACACATCTCTCCATTTCCTCCAGTTGTTTTTCTCAATGGGTATAAAAGGGCAAAACTTCAGATATGCATTAAATGACAAATAATGTCAAAGGTCTGACATATCAGATACAACATTTCGTTTTCCAGCTCTCTGTAATAGACTATTAGATTGTGTTTACTTTAGTTGCTTTTAGTTAAATGTACATACACTGAGTGCTGAGCTCTAACACTGTAAGAACAAAATACTACTCCAAGCTGTCTGTTTTTGAGTTCATGGTGTGTTTTGAGAAATTTAACCTCATATTGTTTAACTTACTATAAAGCCTTAATGTAAAACATTTGAAGGTAAACTGCACAAATGCATTTAGGACTATGTAAAAAAAAATACACTTTTTTCCAAACATAGACATTGCTAAATATTACTGAAGCAAATGCACAAATTATTAAATAAATTACTAATTATCTTTCTTAATTTATCGTTTTACCATTTTAACACTAAAAATGATAATCCATTCCTTCAGCAATGCTAAATATTTGATACAATTCCGAATTTGTCCTTTTACCAAAACCTTTCCCACATGCTAAGCTATAAAATCTCCATTTCAGAGAAGCTGGCACTGTCTTTTATTTCAATTGAATATATATATATATAGTGTAACAGTACATAAAACCTGTTTTAAGTATGTGATTTAATATAACCCAACCTCTCCTTGAACACACATACATGAACTATTTGTAGTCAAAGGGCTTATTCACTTCTGTTTGTGTGTGTGGCAGCAGATTTGGAGGTTTGCTTTTGTGCTATCTAGGGGTCCCAAATAACACATGAATTTCTCTGAAAAAGCATCATCTAGCTTGAGTCAAATGTACTGTGAAAAACAGGTTGGAATGTTTTATTACACAGACTGAATTGTGTACTTTATAACTTATTGAAATTTTATTGTAACTTATCCAGTGTATTTAGATTTTCTATTGTACATTTTAGTTAATTTAAGGGTGAATGGAAAAAAAAATCTAAAAGGGCTGGAAATGATCTGTTTCAGACAGCAGATCTTTGCGGCTACTTTGCAGATATGAAAATACTCACCCTTTTATGAATGGTTTTGAATAAGCACATCCATGTGGAAGTAACTGTTGAGGTTGAAAGTTTATTGCCATATTATTCTGGCATCTACCAAACATTTTCTTTTTCATTTTGCAGCTAAAATGTTTAACTCTGCCGTTTTTAACCCAAATATATGTTCCCTGTGGAATATGCAAGATTTTCCTCTTATTTTATCAGTACCAGTCAATTATCACCCCTAAAAAGCTGTATTTGTGTGTAAGCGAAGCATAAGGCAATGATGCTGATATATCAACAGCTGATGCCTCATTACTCTTAAAAAGTGACTTTGAGTGCTAAAAAAGCAAGTCATTTTGATATAAACCTCTTCTTTAAGTCTTTCTTGTATACTTAGTCTAAATGTCTTCTTTTTAGACTGTACTTAGAACGTCTTTAAAAAAAACTTTTGAGTTTTCAGATGTTTGAATGCTAAAGATATAAAGCCAAATTATAGAAGGATGTTCCAAATAAGGAGACAACGAGTACTGACGCCACTGATGTGATGTAATGTATTATTACAACAGTTATTGTGGTGATATAAGTGTCCAGTGAAAGCAAACTGAACTTCAGTGTAAAATGTTGTGTTTCTGTTACATTAATAAAATCTATTTTTGTAGACCTCTAATATGAGATTTGTATGTTAAATCCTACACAGTAAAACCCAACAGTCAACTTTATCAAATGAAATGAGTGTAGTTAACTCCAGATTTACTGAATGTTAATTCTACTCACTTGAAAAGAGTTTTGAACTCAGTGTTGAAGGTAATAAAATAATTCAATACCTCATCTTAAATGGGGTAAGTTCACAGTACTCGTATAGATCCATTTTTAACTCAAATGGTTTGTAGCAATCGGTTTCCTCAAATGGTTTGAGTTGCCTTATCTTATTAGGTTTTACAGTACTCAGTTGGATTGAGTTTTCTTCATTTATTGGGTTTTACTGTGCTCAAATTGTTCCATTTACTTAAATGGATTAAGTTGACAGTACGCATTAGGATTAGTTTTTGAACTTTTGAGTTATCTTAATGTTTTGGGTTTTACAGTGTACAGCAAAAAGAGTCCAATGCCTACAGAAAAAAAAGCCTAGATATGTGTAGTAATGAATGCATTGGTGATTTATCTACATGATCTTTGAAAATGCACTGTAATATTAAATATGTTTTAATAAACATAATGTTAAACATGTTTTGGTAAATAAAGAGCGACATTTCCACTTCCAATATATTTTTGACAAGGACTACATTACAAATTTTAATTAAATTAGGTTTATAATCCAACAATTGTCCTTTCTGGACATTTTATGATGACAAGGTCTTTTATCAGTCCATGTTTATATTTGTATATCTTTTCTTTTTACAGAAAAAAAGATCAAATTGTAATAAAACCAAAAGTGTCACTGAAAATAAAAAGTAAAAAACAAAAAAAGTCCATAGAAAATTATGAAAGGAGCCAAACCTACAAATCCTTGACCTGACCTGTTCTAGTTAACAGCACACCGTCAATATGGAGAGGTAGATAGACGGGTTGATTCGACATCTTAGTTAGACTGTATTTTGAGATTGAAGACGTATTCCTCTGACTTCAACAAAATGTTTGCAAACTCCATGGGAGCGGCGGCAAACTACTTTGAATAGGCTGCTGGTTACAAAAGCACACCATTTGTTATGCTCCTGTTGTTGAGGTGTTGCTATGTTTACACAAGAAAGTACATATGGTTTTTAAAATGTCAAGACTTATTGCTGGTGAATGTTGCCTCAGGTCCTTGTGTTCCGCTGGCTCCGTTTGACTTTTAAAAATTTAGCACACTTTCTGGTGCACTAAATTAAAAAGGACTGTTCAGTGGCTTTCCCTGAAGTTAGAGAAATGCACTGATGGGGTTAATTGTAGTACCTCCCTTGTCTGCTTGTATCGCTTTGTTTGGAGGTTTTAGACTGAGTTTGTGTGACTGAGATAGGCTGAAGATCAGCCCATGGATCTTGGAGCATTGAAGGTTTGTAATACTTTTCCATATCATTTGTCCCTCTATCCCTGCCATGCGCTGAACCAAATGGTGTGGATGTCCGTGGTGAACCCTTAAGGAGAAAATTGTTATGCAGAAAGGCATTAAAAGACTATAGTGAACCAGATATTGTATTGCACTGTCGCATCCAATAGAAATAAATTAATTAGAAGCAACAAAATACTGCTTTTTTCCTGCTGGGTGGAAAAAAAAACATCAGCTAACACCAACCTATGTTGGTAAAGACGGTTCTTTGATTGTCTCTCAACCTGGTCATAGCAGGAATTAAAAATGTTTGACCATGTTTAGCAAGTTATTTTAAGTTAAACAAAGTCAAATCAAATGAAAAGGCTGAGCTAAAACCCAACATGTTTGCTGGTTTTGTGTGGTTTAGTCAGGAAACAGTTGGTTTTAAATGGTCTCAGCACAGCTAAGCAGATAAAATGGACAGTTTACCCAAAATGAAACTGCTGTCATCATTTATAAACCCTTGACTTGTTCCAAACAGTTGAATTTTTTTAGAGACAGATATATTAAACAACGTTGGAAAACTGTAACTTAACTTAATCAATGACTTCGCAGGAGAAATCAAATGCTACGGAGATCAATTATTACAGGTTAACATTTTAATATATCTCATTTTGGTATGTAAGAGTACAATAAATAAATCAATAAAATGGTTTGGAAAAGTAAAGGATGATTAAATGATAGAATTTTTTATCTAAACAAGTAGACATAACCGCTCGTAAACAAGCCATGACCAGGTTTGGAGACCCCCTAAAACCGACCAAACTAAAGGCTGGTGTTAGATGTTTTTTGTCAGCAGGGTTGACCGAAGAATCCAAATTACAATACATAAATATGTTTAAGTCCGCGCATTATTATAACACGGACCTGAACGCGAGTAAACTACCTGATATCCAGAGTGTCTTCCGGGGCTCTCGTACGGCGAGCGTCTGAACGGCGCGCCGCGGGGACTGGGGTTCGCTCTGCGCGGTGTGTGACCCGGAGACTGATCGTTAAAATATTTCCCACCGCCGCCGCTGCTCCTATTACCACCATACTCTCTCGGTGGGGTATTGGGAGAACGCTGTCCAAACCTCGGCCCAAACGGCGGCGGTGGGGTTGAATAAGCCCACGGAGGCGATGGAAACATACTCCCTGTCCTGTCGAAGGCTGGAGGAGGGCTGCGGAAACCTGCTGGCCGGGGACCTGAGCCCGGGCGGGGATGGCGAAACTGCGGTCTCTGCATCGCGTCAAGGTATCTTCCAACACTGATTTCCAAACCACAACAGACGACTTTATTTATAACGTCACGTTACAAAATCTGTTTTCACTTAGCGCAACACAACAGGGCGACCCGGAACAAGAGTCGTTTCTCGGCGATTAGCATTTGAATACATCCCCCATCAATGACTCGATACTGCCGCCTGTTTTCATGGCGTGTTAAGAGCCCATATGTGCGTTTAATCAGATGTGAGCAAAGTTTTGGTGTAGCTTTGTCAAAACAATACATTTCAAAAACAGACGGTTCATAAGTGGCTTGAGCATAAAACAATTAAGTTGTGCCAAAAAACAAGAATTTTGTTGATTGAGCTCATTTTCAGCGCACGTTTTGTGAGGATATGATTATTCCTTTAGGAAATTTCCGAATAACAAGCCATGGGTTACAAAATCACTTAAGACTCTAATGTCAAAACGTAATAGGGCCTTTAAAGAGGGAGATATTGTTGAGTGTCATAGACTAAAAAAATAAGTAAACTGGGAAATTAAAAGGGGTAAAGCAGTTTATAAGGGAAAACTTGAAGAAAAATTGAAAATGGGAAAAGTGTGTTCTGCCTGGGATGGCATGCATTTAATTACAGGACAGGATTGTAGGAAAACAAATAAAATTTGTTTAAATAGATTCACGTCAGACACAGTTTTGTCACAAAATTTTAATAATTTTTATTCAAGATGTGATAGTCATGATTTTAAACAAGAAATAGAGAGGATGAAAAATGAATGCAAAATAGACAGAGTATGATGGCATCTTTTTTGTGGTGAAGGATGTGATATTAAGTTTTAAACAGAGTAAAGTAGGGAAGGCACCGGGGCCGGATAAGATAGGAGGTAGATTGCTTAAGGAATGTGCTGAGCAGTTATTTTTGTTTTATCCTTCCAACAACAAAAGGTACCTGCACTGTGGAAGCAGTCAACAGTTATTCCTGTGCCAAAAAAAAAAAAAAAAAAACAGAAGCCACAGAAGTTAGAGGACTTTAGACCTGTGGCACTTACATCTTTAGTTATGAAAAGTTAAGAGGGAAATAACACAAAAGACTCACAGTGTTCTAGATCGCCTTTCAGTTTGCTTATAGGCCTAAGAGAGGGGTGGAGGATGCAGTAGGGACTCTGCTGCATTTAGTTCTTAAGTATCTTGATAAGCCTAAAACATTGGCCAAAGTTACTTTTTATTGACTTTTCGTCTGCATTCAATACCATTCAGCCACATATTTTGGTTGAGAAACTTATTATTGAATTTGAGTTGGATCGTATGCTTTTAGATTGGATTATAGACTTTCTTGTCCAGAGAACACAGAGGGTTAAAGTAAATAATAGTTTCTTTAAATGGTTGGTGTCATCTACGGGGTCACCTCAAGGTTGTGTCCTTTCTCCTGTTTTATTTATTCTGTACACAAATAGTTGTAGGAGTATTTTTAGTAATAGGTACATTTTAAAATTGGCTGACGATTCTGTAATTGTTAGTTTGTTAAGTGAGGAAGACTCCATGCACGGTCCTGTAATTGATTATTTTTCCAGCTGGTGTCAGGAGGCTTTCTTACAGGTGAATGTTCTTAAGACTAAAGAGATGACTATTGATTTTAATTCTAATGAGTGAGTGTTGAGAGTGTGGATCAGTATAGGTATCTGGGAACTGTTTTAGATAATAAATTGTTGTTTTCTGTTAATACTAATATTTTGTGTAAGAAGGGGCAACAAAGACTATACTGCTTACAGAAATTAAGATCTTTTAATATAGAGAAATCACTCATGTGCATGTTTTACAGTTCATATGTCACTGTTATCCTTTTCTTTGCTTTGTTGGTTCAATTCTCTAAGTGTGAAAAATAAAGAGTTGTTTGGAGAAAATTGTGAACCTAGGAGGGAAAATAACAGGGAGAAAACAGATGACCATGGCACAGTTATACCATAGACAAGTTTTGAGTAAAGCTCAGAGTATTCTGTCAGATGATTCCCATCCTATGCACCACGAGTTTTATCTTCTCCCTTATGGTATTCGATATAGAACTTCTATTAGTAAAACTAATCGGTTTAAACTTTCATTCATCCCTTCAGCTGTAAAGTTTTTAAATTTAGGGTAGAATTGTATTGTACAATGTGCTTTTGTGTATTATGTGTGACATGCTTGTATGCTGCAACCAAACTGCCTTCGGGAAATGAATAAAGACTGACTGACTGACTGGTTGATTTAAAATAAGTTTGAACAAGCAGCAAAATTCATTTGTTGAGTGTAGATACATACACACATAAACCAGGCCCATAGCCAGGGGGGTTTGGGTGGTTCGAAAGACCCACCCCTCACTGACAAATGTCCAGAATTTGTCACATTGATGAGTTCATTAATTCTATTTTGACTGCTATACCATCATAAATGGTAAAAATAACCCATCAAAAAGGCTTTAAGACCAAGCGGAATCCACTTCAGTTGATCAGTTTTGGCCAAATGCAAACAATTATTTTACATGACTCCAACATCCAGCCGTGCAAGAAAACATCTGACATAAGAGAAGTCATCCTTCGCTACTGTTTTTAAATAGAGAAAACATTTGACGAGTAACTTTTATTCTAAATCTTGGACCTTATTCTTGAAAGAAAACATGACCAATAAAAAGTATGAAGTGCCAAAAGCAACCCATATTAAAATTGATTTTTAACACTGATTTGGCTATTGTTATCCATGAATTTTCAAATGTAATTTATACAAGAAAAGCTAGAAAAATCATGAAGATTTACATTATTATTATTATTATTATTATTATTATTATTATTATTATTATTAT
>CAIGQZ010001336.1:29317341-29332027 GCA_903798205.1 Danio tinwini
CTCCATCATCCAGTCACTAAATGTTGGTCACTTTGGCTATGCACTGTGATTTCTGCCGTTCTAAAAACACTCAGAGCCCCTGGCATGTCCTTGTCTTGTTGTGTGTACTTGTGGCAAAATGTAGTCTAATGAAAAAAAAAATATTGCTTTGTTTTTTTTTTTATTGTGCATATATATATTCATATATTATATATCATAAAAGGTTTCTTGTAAAAGTTTATGAATTATAGTTTGTAAAAGTTACATCTGGAAAACCAAAGTCTATTTGACCTAAATCATGATGTTTATCAGATTCTCAGCTCAGATATTACGTTGACAAATCAGCAGTGTTTTGTTGTCCAGCCTGAGAAAGACAATGATGACCATTAGTGGGCTAAAGACTAGACACAGGCTTGACTGGCATGGCAAAAATAACAAGCAAGTAAATGCACACCAAAAAATGCAGACAGGCACATGAGGGATCCTTTTGTCTACAAAACGTGAGGAACAAAATGTTTTATGGGACGAAACTGTGTCACCGAAGTCAAAGGCCATCTCACGGAGAAACAATGTGGCACTCAGATGAATCGTGTTCCCTCTTAAGTCTCCCAGGCAAGTGACCTATTTCCTCACACCCCAGATTTTGCTCATTTTCTAGCCCTCCAGTTCCCATGTTTCCACTGTTCCCAGACCAACTTTGTCCCACCTCAAATGCCCCTCCATCATCCAGTCACTAAATGTTGGTCACTTTGGCTATGCACTGTAATTTCTGCCGTTCTAAAAACACTCAGAGCCCCTGGCATGTCCTTGTCTTGTTGTGTGTACTTGTGGCAAAATGTAGTCTTATGAAAAAAAAAATATTGCTTTGTTTTTTTTTTTTTTTGTGCATCTTTTTAAATCTGGCCCTTGAATTTTATTGGTCAAGCAGGAGATTACATAAGAGCTAGTATACAGTTCATAGTATACTGCCGGCGATAAGTGATCATTTCTTTTAAAAGAATCATTCATTCAACTGATTTGTTCAAAATGCTGATTTATTCAGCAATTAAACTAATTACTAGTTGTGTCTTATAAGTAGTTTTCACATGACGTCGTTGATGAAGCGTGAAATTCAGATGTTCTTCTACTTAGGAATCGCTATCAGAACATCAAAATATTCCTGTTTTATGTTGTTTATGATTGTTTAAATTGGCCAAAATAAGAAATACCAAACAGCTTTTATGGATTTCCAAACATTTTTGCTCATAAAGGGGGGAAAGTTCAAGAAACTGGCTGAAAAACGGAAAAAAAGGTGGCTTTAAATAAACATTTTTTCAATACATCTAAGTGTACAAACTTTTTTTTGAACGCGATAAATCATTTGACAGCACCAATACAGAGTATATTCAGGCCTAGCTATGTGTATAAATATGTTAATGTGTTATATAAAAATCAGATACAAACACCGCCACACTTATACAAAATCCAAGAGAATATAAATAACGTACGCCATGTAATTACTGTAATGAAATATCCCTCTTGTTTTGTAATAATCCATGTCTTTACTGGCGTTTCGGCAGAATAAACAACCATAACGTGAACATCGAGATGCATAGCAGTGGTAATAATGAAATAATCCAATGTAGACTATGTGTCCACGCTTTTGTATGCTTTCATCTGTTATTTTGTGATGTCTGTAAGATATCCGCATGGGAAAAAAAACTAATGTTATAGTAATTTATAAAAAACATGTTTTTGAACCAGGCGACGCAGTGGCGCAGTAGGTAGTCCTGTCGCCTCACAGCAAGAAGGTCGCTGGTTCAAACCTCGGCTGGGTCAGTTGGCGTTTCTGTGTGGAGTTTGCATGTTCTTCCTGCGTTCATGTGGGTTTCCTCCGGGTGCTCGGGTTTCCCCCACAGTCCAAAGATATGCAGTACAGGTGAATTGGGTAAGCTAAATTGTCCGTAGTGTATGTGTGTGTATGGATGTTTCCCAGGATGCAGCTGGAAGGGCATCCGCTGCGTGAAACATGTGCTGGATAAGTTGGCGGTTCATTCCGCTGTGGCGACCCCGGATTAATAAAGGGACTAAGCCGAAAAGAAAATGAATGAATGGATGTTTTTGAACCATATAGTAAAGTGTATAATGTGTACAACTCTTTGTTAATGAGTGTTACAGAATACTGTAGTATAGTAAATTGATAAACTGTAATAAATAACGTTAGTGCGTAAAATGTGGTGCATTGTGATGGTGTATAATTATAGCGTAGAGAACTGAAGTCTTGAATAATTTGTTTATTACTACAGTTGTGTTGTACCACAGCAGCAATATCATTACGACAATTTAATTCAAGTAATTATCTACATACAATAATTGTTCCTCCACAATTCCAAAGAGATGCACTATAGGTGAATAGGTAAGTTAAATTAACCATAGTGTATGAGTGTGAATGAGTGTGTGTGGATGTTTCCCAGTGCTGGGTTGGCTGGAAGGGCATCCGCTGTGTAAAACACATGCTGGATAAGTTGGCGGTGTGTTGACTTGATTCTGTGACAGCGACTGCATTTACATGACAGCAATGTATGTGAAGCAATTCATGAAAGCCACTTTGTTTTATGGAATTAAACCATTCAGGCAAGGTTGCTTCATAAAGAAACAAACCATTATTGATTTGAACGCCATGGATGACTATATATTAAACATGTAACACAGATCCACATAATGGCACAGTTTCACAAAATCATGTATTTGTAGTTTACAAGACAATTCAGTTTGTAGTTGAAACATACAGGTTATTTATTCTTTGATAAGAGAAAGTTATGTCTAAGGATGGTAAATAACTCCATATTTATTTACTAATGACTATTGACATTCTTCAATGCGGAAGTGTAGTCGTTTTTGCAATTGTTTTAGAACAGCAGAAAACGGTCAAACTACTTGCTCTACAAACAAGTGTTTGCATGACTATACAGACAAAGCAGAATAATATAATAAGAAAATGTCAGTTTGCAACATCAAGCAGCATAACGAGCTGTCTTTAACATCTAAAAATCTATGGAATTGAATGAGACTGGAAGTCTCGTGCCAAAATGATTCAAACGGCTGTCGCTTGCTCGTATGCGAAGAATAAGGTGAATATCAAATATAGCTTGAAACATATTTGACTTGTATACAAATATATGGTTTCCCAGTACTGGGTTGTGGCTGGAAGGGCATCTGCGTAAAACATGTGCTGGATAATTTGGCGGTTCATTCCGCTGTGGCAAACCCTGACAAATAAAGAACTAAGCGGAATGAAAATTAATGAATATGGGTCATTTATTCTGCTGTGGCGACCTCTGAAATAGACATTAAGCCGCTGGAAAATGAATGAATGAAATATACTATGAAGTCTTCCTCGTGCAGTTTACTACTGAGTCTCTAGAGGTCATCTTTGCTTTAGCTGTGATAGAGAGAAGCTGTGTGTGTTTTACGGGATCACTTCCTATCCTGTCACTTTGGTGATCAATCTCTTTAGATCCCAAACTAAAAGTCAGCTGCAAGAGTAAAAAGTCCTTCCTACTTTTAGTATAAATCTTTACTTGGCTTTTGGCACATCATAGAGGAGATGATGTCAAGTAATCATATCCCAAACCTTTTTTTTTTATTTTCTTAAATATGTTTAAATATGTCAAATCTTTTCACTCTGGAATCTGTTAGCGTTAGTGTATGGACCAGGCTTGGGGTCAGTAACTTTGGGAATGTGTAACTGACTGGGCAACAACATTCCTTATTGGGACATGCCAGTGGTCTCGCTATTTCAAAGGGCCGAGCGATACCTCAGTGTAGACTATTTATCTCGAGTCCAGAATCTCTCTGCATTGGTATACTCATGCTCTAATAATCAAATCTCATCATTTGGCTTCATGCTTTGTTGGTCACATGCTATTCGCACCCTTTTATATCTCGCTGCTATATTGAGATTCTTTATGGCACTTCAAAGTGTCTTTTGGGATGATTTTAACAAGTATAAAGACCTGTAATGGGGTGTATGCATAGGTAGTGTTTTTCGGCCATTGATAAACTTCCGGGAAAGCTTAATGTGAAGCTTAACAGCATCAACATTGTAATGTAATTACAATACATTCAGTAGAATAGACTTGGGCATTCATTTAGCTGTTCAAGTGTAAAACAAGATAAAAGACTGTGTAAGCGCTAGTGCCGTTAGGATCAGCAGGTGAGCGCAGAAACTAAAATACATTTTAAAGACATTGCGGGGGAAATTGGAATTTAATGCAGTGTTTCTTGTTTGGTCTAAGACCCATAGACTTCATATCGTATATCTATCAGGCAGTGAAGATCACTGGTTTTAAAAGAAAATCAGACCTTAAACGTGGCAATTTTATAATAGAAAGACAGTTGACCGGAAGCGCTGAAACTGGCTGACTGAAATTAAGCCTGTGTGCATATACCTCATTGTCTTTGTTTATAAATTGTAGTGTTTTTAGACTTATGGCCATCAACTGCTTCTAAGAGAGGAGGAATTGAAAAACCTAATTGCTTAATTTCTTACGCACCTTGGAACACAATATCGACGACAATATTATACACGATGTGTATGATAAAGGATGCCTTTTATCATTGACAATCATGAGAGCCATATTTAATACTCTTTCTTTGTATTTACCACAGGTCTCAAATCCAGTTCCTGGAGGGCCGCTGCTCTGCGCAGTTTAGCTTTAACCCTAATTAAACACACCTGATTAAACTAATTGAGTCCTTCAGTCTTGTTTGAAACCTACAGGTAAATCTGCGGTCACACTGCACTTTTCTCCCCATAGACTTCCATTCATACGCACACGAATGCCTCAGACCGGAAACGCAAGCTTGTGCAACAAGTTTCCGCAGTTCGATGCGTTCAATTTCAAGCTTGGTGAACTCTGACCTGTGAAATCGTATCACATGATTGCGTGAGACCAATCGAGGATCAAAACATGACCTCTCTGGACAGAAATTTAAAACATAGATCGATTGCTCGCTTTTTTAATGTCTAATCATCTTGTTTAATCCCACCTCTTTTTGCAGAGCCGTACAACAAAATTTTGCACGCACAAACTCTAATGTTACCACAGCATTAGTGTGTTGGAACTAAACTGTGCAGAGCTGCGGCCCTCCAGGAACTGGATTTAACATCTGTGGTATATACTATCACTAGTTTAGTTTTATTGCCAACAACTTACTGGCTGTTGTTACCACCTTCCACAGTGAGCTCTTTTGAGCCTCAGAAGCATTTCCATACCAACAGATCACAAAATATTGCAATACTTTTCAATAAAAGCACTATAAAACATGATCAACAATGTGTTGACAACATTAAAAGACAATAGTTTCTTTAAGAAGTACATTCTCTGTTGAAGATTTTTCCTTTTACAGTCAATCCATACATCCCACTTCAGTTTATTGTCCAACATCACTGGCAAATATTTATAATTAGCTCCCCATTAATTAATGTGGAATGAGTTTTGCTTTGTGCTCTCTCTATCTATCTAAAGTCAATAACCATGTCCTCAGTTTCAGGAATATTTAGGAGGTTTTAATTTTCACACCAGTTTTAAAAGAAGTCAAGAACAGGCCCATGTTCTTCCTCTTCTTCATTTAAAAGAATCATCAAAGCGGTATCATCTGCATACTTTACAATATATCTATTTTTAAATGAACTAGTGTAATGGTCATACGTGAGGGGCTTTACTAATCAGGGAACCCTACACTTTAGTCCATAAGACCAGTCAGGAAACGATTGTGGATATCTGTGCTTTCAATTTCGCAAGTCTGTATTTCAGTATTGAAATGCAACCCCTCCATTTTCAAAATAAAAGGGCTCTTCGGTTTTTCCGTATTTTGGGTGTTTTCAGTTTATTTACATTTGTGAATTGCATTATGGAATCTTGATCTCTGCTCTGTAGACTTTTGATGGTGATAATTCAACTCTACAAAAAATTGAGTTTTATTGACATTTTAGTAGCTTGAAAAAATATAATGTAACAATAAAGTAATTAACTGAACTAAACTAAACTGAACCTTTGAAAACTGAACTGACACAGTTTCAATTTACTATAACTTCTATGTTAAGCTGCTTTGACACAATAAACATTGTAAACACACTATAGAAATAAACATGAATTGAAGTTAATGTATATAAAATAATATATAGAGAAATAAAACATATAACAGAAAATGTACTGACAGCTTATCACAAGGTTTTTGCACTGTGATATGCAACACCAACCCAAACAATTGCTTTAAACTATTAAAAATGTTAACTTTTTAAGGTTAAAAGTTGTCAGAATAAAGATCAAGGTCTCATAATGTGATTCAAAACATAAATAAACAGGGAAAAGTAAAAACATGAGTCAAAATGTAGAAAACTGCTAATTTACGGATATATTTTTAACTGTGTAGTCTTTTGATTCTTTCTGCTGATGAGAGAAGTTTTCTTAAGCATGTTGACACTGTACCTTTAGACTAACCTTTGCCCTGTTCAACGTTGACCTTGTGAGTTGTATTGCACAAAAGTAAGATAAGGGATTAAGCTAGGATTTTGAGGCTATCCTGACTGAAGGCTAAATTAAGCTTAACTTACTAAGGATATTTATTCTTTGCAGCTATCCTGCTTTAGAGCAGGCTAACAACCAGGCTACGATTAATCCTAGTGATCTATATGTATACGTAATGTGTATTTGTATAGCGCATTTTTCATGCATGGCCATACACCCAAAGCGCTTCACAATCATGAGGGAGGTCTCTCCCCACCACCACCAGTGTGCAGCATCCACGTGGATGATGCGACAGCAGCCACAGGACAACGTCGCCAGTGCGCTCACCACATACCAGCTATAGGTGGAGTGGAGAGACAGTGATAGAGCAAATTCAGTGAATGGGGATGATTGGGAGGCCATGATGGGTAAGGGACAATGGAGAGAATTTAACCAGGAAACCAGGGTTACTCTTTACGAGGTTTAGCACCCACTGACAGCACAGTGTCCCCTTCACTTTACTGGGGCATTAGGAGTCACACAGACCGCAGGTTGAGCACTCCCTGCTGGCCTCTCTAACACCACTTCCAACAGCAACCTAGTTTTCCCATGTGGTCTCCCATGACCAGGCTCAGCCCTGCTTAGCTTAAGTCTTGGTCTGCAGGATGACTTGGTCTGCAGGATGGCTATGTTTTATTGTCTATGCTACTAGAAATGAATGTGTTTTACAGTCACTCCATGCTCTTGGCTATTTACATATATTTTCCAACAATAAAATATAAGTAAATTATATTTACTTATATAAGTAAATTATACACAGTACATTTTCCAGAGTAATATTTACTCAAATTAAAGAAAATGTTACTGTATACACTGCAAAAAAGGATTTTCTTACTTAGATTTTTTTTTGTCTTGTTTCTAGTCCAAATATCTAAAAATTCTTAAATCAGGAAGAATTTTCTAAACAAGCAAAACAATTTGTCTTGTTTTAAGAAATAATATGCCAATTTGAAGTGGGTTTTTTTTTAAAAAAGGCAAAATAATCTGCCAATGGGGTAAGCAAAATAATCTTATGTCAAAATAAAAAACAAGATTATTTTGCTTACCCCATTGGTAGATTATTTTGCTTGTTTTAAGGAAAAACATTTAATATTGGTATATTATTTCTGAAAACAAGCAAGTTTTGCTTGCCTAGAAATTGCTTCTCGATTTAATAAATTTTAGATATTTGGACTAGAAACAAGGCAAAAAATCTAAGTAAGAAAATCATTGTTTGCAGTGTAAAATATAACATTTGGTCCCTCTCTATAAAGAATAAAACTTACTCCTCTGAAAGAGTCGTTTTTTTCAGAGTTGATTTTACTCAATTTTGTGCTAATATTTTACTCTTTCATGTAATGTTGACAATTTTTTGTGTTTTCTGAAATTTACTCTCATACTATTTTACTGAGAGCTATAAAAATTTTACTCTGCTATTTTTTTATGTTTAATTTTATTAGCATTCATTTTATATATGTTGATATATATCAATTTCAGAATTAATTAAATATAGGAAAGATATATAAGAGAGATAAAAAACAGATTAGAGAAAAAAATACATATACGGTGCCCAGCATAAATGAGTACAGCCCCTTACAAAAATATTTTAGTGCATTTAAACACAATAGTGTTATTTAACAGTTATTATCATTAAAATAAAACTTTGTTCACCTAACATATTTAGGTATAGAAAGATAATACATTTAAATTCAAACAAAATATTGCAAAAAACAAATTACAAACTAGAAAATGTCAATTTTTTTTAAATAGATCTGCCATATTGGGTAAGTATTTGCCATAATCTTCACGATAAATTAGCATGAATGTCCACTGGTCACATTTAAGACAAAGTTGAGGATTTAATTTGTTAATACGCATCCTCTTAATTCTCTGAATGAAAGTAATGGGAGTACCCAGATTGGTGGGCGAGAGAGGTGTTTTTCAACTCGTTAACTGATTGACTTACATGAGGTTTTATCCACGCTTGCATCATTGATTCTGTAATCGATCCCGTGGTATGTTAACAAATGCCACAAATGTGCACACCGATCGCCCACTGAGATTCTCTGCATGTCCTCTTGAGCATTTGTCTTGTGGATGACCAGCCTTTTGAATGAGTTTTTGACATTGTAAAGATGCAATTTTCAAGAAATCTCAAATTTGGAAATTCCAAAATGAGTAATTTTTCTTTGAACTTACTTCTGGTTCACTATCCCCTTAAAACACGACATACTAAACAAGTTCATTCATCTTACTTTCAGAGGGAACGAGTGATTCATGATGAACGGTGCTGTTGTTTGTCGACTCTTATGGAACTGGAGAGCTCTGGGAGTCTCTTTCAGGAACTGAAGGAGTTCAAGGCAGTGTCAGACCTCAGGTGAGCAGAAGCTTGCACCTGGACCCTTCAAGAGTTCAGCAGATTGAAGCTTTTTTGAGTTAATCCACTTCTGCTGTCACATTTGGTGTTTTTTCTTTCTTTCATTTTGGCAGCTGTGCAGAGCCTCTTTTTAAAATTTGACCCTGAAGAACTATTCACAGATGCCGTGAGAGAGTAAACTCAGCTTGCTTCCTTCAATCACTCAACATGAGCATAATGCTGGCGTCAATCATCATTCTGCTAGATAGCATCTGAATTTCAGTCCACGCTGTCTTTACATTCTTTACAGACGTGTATATGCAGTAACACAGCAGAGAGTGGGATTCTGGGAAGAGTGCAGTGGTCTGATTAAGATAATGACTCGAATATTCCTTAGAGTGGAATTATCATCTTCCTTTGTCTGATTCGTCACTGTATAAAATACAGCTGGTTGTTTTTTATACCAGGATATAGATCTAAACACACCTGCTTGAGCTTTAGGGTATTATTTCGCTAATTTGTTTTTACATCCAGGCTGACTTTTTGCAGGTGTGTGTGTGACACAATCGGAAAACGTTCTTGAACAACATGGTGTTGTACTTCGTGATGGCTGGGATGAAATCCCAAACTCGTGACTTCCTTTCTTCACAATCAAACCTCTATTCTCGGACGAAACAATGCACCCTTGAAATGCCATCCTTTTGATGTGTAAAACTGTTTCATAAACACAGTTGTGAAAAGAAAGAATGTATGTGTTAACAAATTAATTGATCGATGACAATACGTGTATTTTTAGACCAATTAGGACACGAGCCAAAATAGATGCCTGTTGGTTCTTCCTGCCAAGTCTGGATTGGAGGTAGCAGTTGGTTATGTGAATAGTTGCTTCGCCTTTGAAACATGTCCGTTGTCATTTGCGTGGCAAACGAGAGATGGGGTCATGCAGAAATTTTTCCAAACAAAAGAAAATAGTTGGATAGCTGGATAGATCAAATAATAGTTTAGCAAATGTTACGTAACAAAAACGTTTGGGATCTTAATATGACTGCCAGAGAAATGCTCAATCTTGCGTATAATGGCTCTGATGTTATATAATACCAGCGGATTGTTTACTTTGTCCCTTTAACAACAACATTTTGATTAATTTAGCACTACCCACATTTTAATACAGACAAACAGGGTTGCACGTGTTACACTTGTGAACACGTTTTAACATGTGCTCATGAAGATGATTAAAACAAGAAACTTTTTTAACAGTCAAAAGAAATTTAAGGAAATATGGAAACCAATAAACAACTGAAAATGCAGAGGCACAAAAACAAAGGCAGATAAATGATGAGCAGGTGAAGATAATTAGTAACCAAACCAACTAACAAAGGGGAATCTGAAACAAAATGGAAAGGAGCCACAAAAACAGAAGCACAGGAGCAAATTGAAAACTAAACTGAACATTTACTGAAGGTGCATATGCACAATAAAAGCATACATTACCCAATATAATGCATCTTAAACTACATTTTTCATTCCAAAAATCATAAGAATAGTGATGGCTGACGAGAAACTGACATTTCAACACAGTGTCGAGCCTACTGTCCCGCCCACACTCGCAACGCTACCAAGTCAACCAATCACAGAGCTTGTGCTGTGTCGTTGCGACACGTAGTTAACATTTTTTGTAGCTACATTTGCTTAACTGTTTCTTTGCTGAAGCTATTCCAGAGCAATGCGTAAAAATAACCACTGTGTCACTGTAGAGATGGGTTTCGAAACATTTTGAAGCTTCGACACATTTGCTTCAACTGTTTTAGTGTTTCATGAAGCCTCGCTTTGCCCATCACTACATAAGAATGGATGTCGGTGTCATGATCACTAGCCAACAAGCCTGGGCGGATCGATGGAGAGCAACACATCTATCACCAGTGTTGTGCAAGTTACTTCCAAACTGTAATACATTACAGATTACTTGTTACTGTTATTTAAAAGTAATCCCTTACATTACAATATTACTGTCTCAAAATTGTAATATGTTACATTACTCTTATATAACTTTTTAGTTACTTTCACCAAAAGAACCTACAGAATTAGAACTTAACATTCTAAAACGACCAAATGTACGGCAGTGCATGTTACATCCAGTAGAAAGAGATATGATGTAGCAGAATGACTGTGACCTATCCAGGCTACTAACAATAATAGAGGTAAAGTTGGTTTTATATTCGGATATTCAGACCTTCTCCTTATAATATAATTTCAGAAAAGTATTCTTTGCAAATACTAAATAGGGAAATCATATAAGCAGCCAGTGACTATCAAAGTACAACATTGTTCACAGTCAATTAGATAGTGTTAAGGTTGTTTTGACGTCATACTTGCATGCTAATTCCGATTGAATATTCAAAGTAACATGGTAAACAATATAGAGACTTCTAAATGAACGAATGTGCAAATATAAAACCAACTTTACAGCTATCTAACATTATAGTATATAATTGCCAACATGAAGGCTCAAGACAATGCAAGAAAGGATGACAGTCAGATTCACAAATGATTTGGTTAAAGTATGGTAGAGGTAAAGTTGTTATCTGGCAATATCTGTGAATAGCTTGACTATATATTGTAAATAATACTAGCCTAAAACATAGGCAGTACACCTAACACTCAAAAACACTAGTATTTATTAAAGAATTTACCTTAACCTGTAGGTAAATAGTGTAGCAATATATAAACCATATCAACATTCTTGGGATAACAATGTAACAGGAGGATCTCTGGAGGGCAAAAGCAGGAAAAGAGGAGGAAACACAAGGCACAAATTGTGAGTCTGCATCATTTGACAGAGCGAGAGCAGATCATTCACACGTGAGCAGACCAGCCAGTGTTTTGAGTGCATGTGAGGAGTTTTGTCTATGAACAGAGGAAATGGACTTGTAATACTGCGCTTATGACATTTGTCAGTTAAATAATGCCATATGCACGTACGTCCATCTTACGAATGTACTGTCATCTGGCATTTTCATCTATTTGCCGCTTTTTCGCTGCGCGTGGGCTTAACGTTACTGCGAACCGGGCTGAGCCCCGGACCTCGAGCTCAGAGGCTGAAATCATTCCGCGGTTAAAGTAAAAAGTTCCGATAGCCAGAGGGAGATTAATGACAACACACACGTATATTCACTCACCACAAACAGGAAATATAACTGCAGTATTTTTATATTTGTTAATGTCGGACGAAAAGTTTGTTGTAACACACGCGTTACTAAACATGTACAGAGTAAAATATTACTGAAAATGTATTAGTAATGCCTTACACTACTGCGTTACAGGAAAATGTAATACGTTACTGTAATACATTACTTTTGTAACGCATTACTCCCAACACTGTCTATCACTGAACTGAACTACAAATACTATCATGCATCTCACACACAGTTCCTAATTCTCTCTGATTACTCACAAACAGCTGGAAGCTCATGATGAACTGATTACCAGGACTATATTTACACCTCACATTTACACACACAGTGCTGAGTCTTGTTTGTCTATAACATTGCAAACCATATCCTAGACTAGCCTTGCCGTGTTTCCTAGTGGCGGGCAGAGTGAGGCTTCATAAAACACTGAAACAGTTGAAGCAAATGTGTCGAAGCTTCGAAACATTTCAAACCCCATCTCTACAACAACACCTAGTGGTAATTGTTTATGTATTGCTCTGGAATAGCTTCACCAAAGTAACAGTTACACAAATTGAGGAATTATACCCCACGTTACTCCTGACAAGCATGCGAAGATAATGGGTTCGAATCCAGGGTGATGCAGCTATACACATTAGTTTTTAAATGCTCTGTTCTTGTAACGTGTTTTGTTTTAACATTGGTCTGACATCTGAAGGAACACTTTGTGAATAAATATGTCTTGCTTTGTTCATAAAAATAATATGATTAAAGTACATCAAATGACAATTTTGGGGTTCGAACTCAAGACATTTGCTGCACTTTTACTTTGTGCACAAGCACATTCCACTAGGCTACATGAAATAGAGGGTTTTCCTGACTCTGTCAATCAAACGCAGATTCGCCAGGTCTCAAAACACTTCTGAAATGTCCGATGCTTTGATTCGCTTAAGGGGCCGATCATATTGAACGTGCTTTTTACATTGAAAGGTGCATTTTTGGAATGGTTTATTAAGGCCATGAGCGTTTTGCATGCTCCTTATGCGCACTTGTCACAGTCACCAGCGATCCAGCCTGTGCAGATGCTGGTATACACGTTTCTCTTGCCTTGATTTGCCGTGTTTTTAATCCTTGCCTTGTTTGTTTGTTTATGTTGTCTGTCTCCTGCCTATATTGACCACTCTCTTGTTATTTGACTATGATTCAGTATTCCCTGTGTACATCTGTTAGATCCTGTGTTGACTGTTGCTTGCCTGACCATCTCTGTTTAATAAAACTGTGTTGGGATCCGCACTTTCTTTGTCAGCGTCCCATTCACATCACAGACCTACACACCTTTTTGCCTTTACGTGCTGTGTGCTTGCAGTTAAAAAAAGTAAACTCTCGCATTTTTTAAATTCTCAAATCAAATGAAAGTAGAGGTGGGGTTTCCGTTGAGGTGACAGCAGGGTTTGTGTTGTCAAGACTACTACAAAGACTTTTAATGATGGAAGAGAGATTATTGGTCACTGCTTCAGGTTATCCAGAGCTGTATGACTTTACAAATCTTGAATATCACAATATTATTAATATTAAATATTACAATTATAACAATATCAACAGCAACACTCGCACACAATACACAGCTAATTCAGTCGTTGCTTAGTGACATAAAAAAGCACACCGCACTTCTTTTTTCTTGACAACAAAAAAGGCAGACTGGTGAGCCTTAAGTTTTTGGAACGTTAAAAAGTTAGGTGTGATCAGCTCCTTAGTCACATGACCTGGCAATCATTTTAGTCACATGACCTGGTGTTTCTGATCATGCAATGGTGCTGTGTTTGGACACACTTGCACTTCAGGATCCCATCCCTAATGTTGTTTTGTTCTTTGTTTATCATGTTTGCCACATGCACTGACCACTGCCTGTGACCACAACTAAGCTTTTGGAGTACCCACATAATACAGTTTGTTCCTGTTAACCATTGCCTGCCTTACTAAGTTGTAAATAAACTGCTTTTGGACGCTCAACTCTGTTGTACCATACCTGTCAACACTGCTGTTTTTTCCTGAGATTCTCCTGTATTTTACAATTCTATCCCGCTATCATCCTGTAAAGGCACTTTCCCGTATTTCTCCTGTATTTTCAATCTTTCTATGAAGGGTGGCAATAAACATTAAAGAGCGCAACCCATACCACCGAACCACCAGGGGCCACTACTTGCTCCTAAATTTGAATCTGTTCTGTGCTTTCATTTTATTTAGGCATGAAAACACTTTAAAATAAATATAAATACTCTGGGATTCTCTTGCTTTCCATTAAATGTGCCATTGCCCCTCCTATGCAATCCTCAAAACAGTCAGTTCATGTAGCAGTGCATGACTGTCAGCTGACATGCTCCATAGTGATTAATAGACTATGTTTTTTAAAGGATTCTGTACAAGGGGTATCCCTTAATTTCACGTCCCAATGTTAACAGGTAAGTGGTTGAACCCTGACTCCATTGTTACAGTTGGAAGGTGTATGTCTACTGCACATGTACAAGAGACACAACATCACTGTTTAAACACACAGTTTTTGTGGTTTAAACAGAGACATTAATGATATTGTTTTCAAAATTTAGCATTTCCAGGTTCAAAACACTGTGTAAATGAACAGCTAAACACACACACAC
>CAIGQZ010001336.1:29338453-29350393 GCA_903798205.1 Danio tinwini
AGAGAGAGAGAGGGAGGGGGGGCAAATTGTAATTTAAAAGGTTTTTCAAAATCAGGGACAGAGAGAACAAGAGCTGTAGAAATACGAAAACACAGAAATATGCACAGAACACAATTAAAGCATGCACTGAGACCAGCACATTGGCGTCTGTGCCCCTTTTGGGAAAGTCCAGAAGCACTAATTAATGTCCCAATTCTGCTGTGCCTGAACTGTGTGACCACAGACCTGTCAACCCTTGCACTTCGGTCAGCACGTGTGGACCCACATTTTCTCCACCAGTAGCTCCTTTGTCTCTCTAATCAATGGGATTTTTTTATTTCTAATTTTATTAAAACAGAGAGCATTCAGAGTACTTTGCAGCTGATGCACAGAGTGTCCTGTCAGAGATAGAAAGTTGTTCTTTTAAAACGTGTAGCCCTGTTTTCCTATTCACTGCCGTGTCTTTTTGGCTTACTGTATTTCCCATTTATTTCACATGGGCAATATGCCAGCAGCATTAATGGCCTGATACTAAGTATGTCTCCTACTAATTCTCATCCATTATACTGAGTATGACTGGATTAATGAAGAACGGACTTGCTCGATCAAGTGTGTACAGAGACTGAGAGGCCAGGTTTAATTGATCAGAAGCTGCAGAAGTGTGATAAAAAGCCCATTTACAGGAAAAAATAATTGTATCTTTAACCTTGATACATATAAAACCCATCCTATTCAACTGCTAAGTAACATTCGTCTACGTTGTCCTAAGCTATTATTTGCACCGTTCTGTCATGGTTTGTTGCACCAGCCTATAGGTGCTGTACTTAAAACATACTCATCTCTAAGAGTCCTCGGTTAACCTCTAGTCTGCTCTGAATATGTTAACTCATTCAGACACATCTTTTGAACAAGGTATAAGTATATCTAGTCTTACAATTACTCAAAAACGTTATTTATAAAGTCATCTGGAATGGCAAAGAAAGCGTTCTTGCAGGACTCCAAGAGTTCATTAAGATTCTTTGGATTCATCTTCAATGGCTCCTCCTTCATCTTACCCCAGACATGCTCAATAATGTTTATGTTTGGTGACTGGGCTGGCCAATCCTGGAGCCAATTGATGTTGCCATCCCCTCTCCAGATCTCTCGCAGTCCCTATACTGAATGTAACCACAAACCACGATTTTCCTTCAACAAACTTGACTGATTTCAGTGAGAATCTTGGGTCCATGCAGGTTCCAGTAGGTCTTTTGCAGTATTTGTTATGATTGGGATGCAGCTCAACAGATGATTGATTGGAAAAAAGAAAAAAAATCGACCTTCTGACACTTTAATAACAAGTTATTATTTGTTGCTCTTACAAGTGGGATCAATGACAAGACTTTTGTCAGGCAGTGTACTGTACAACATCTGAACATTTGAACAGGACAATTGAATTACTTAAAAATGAATGCACATCTGTGGCCACAGCTCATTACCAGTCTCCTACATTGCCCTGAACCAGCCTTTTGGGGGGACTTGGTCGAGTAGTGACACTGTAAAGATGCAATTTTTGTCATTTTGGCCTTCAGCTGGACTACCTATTGTTGGAGGGTTTCAGTCACTAGACACACTATGTGAAGTTTTGTAAACAAATTTCAAGAGAATCACATGCTTATGGTTGACCACGGTTTGTCTCGCATCATCAATCACTAAACAACCAATCAGATGCATTCAAATGAATGTAAATAGTCTGCCTTTATTACCTTATGGCCCATTTTCACTATGTGGTACGGTACGGTTCGGTACAATTTTATGGCCATTTTCACTGTCAAAAGGCGTACTGAACCGAACCGAACCTTACCGTACCCCTTTTTCTGCACCCTTTTGAAAGGGTACCAAACACGAGAAAGGGTACCAACAGTCGGAGCTAGACGCGCAGCTGAACGCTACTGGTTTACAGAGATTCGTCATTCGCTCACACAACAAGCCAGAATGAAAACAAAGAAGCTGCCATGTTTTAATACACAGCTGAGAGATTGCAGCGTAGTTATATATACATATAATAACGAGCCCTGGTCGACCCGGGCTCAAACGAACCTTGTCGTCGTCTTGATAAACAGCCACAAAGCCAAAAAGAAAAGCAGATTTTACCATGTGCCCCGTAGTTTTTCACGAGCCAGTCTGAAGCGCGAGCGGTTTCGCTTTCTTGCTTGCACTCGCCACGCATCTATAATCGAAATAACAAACTTCTTGAGCTGATGATAATAACGTGCTCTTGATTATTGACGTGCTTTTGAAACCTGATCCTGTCAGAAACTGACAAACGTGAGAGTGACGCACGAAAAAACTAAAGGAAAAGCCAGAAAAAAAGGAGCACATTATTTTTTCAGCAAACGTGAACAAACTGCCATGTTTAACTATTATCATCACCTTTTGGACTCGGGATGATGGAATTACTCTCTAACAAGAGGCTACACGTGCTGCTGAAGATTAAAGACACATTTAATCATGAAAGGTTTGCACTGACTGTGGGCTCTATTTTGTGTTGTTTTGAACGTAAAAAAGGACTAAATGACTAAGAAGAGAGCCCTGAGCTCAAGGGATCCTCGGGCCCAGGGCTTCCCCCTTTCACATGATGAGGGGAAATTGAGCTCAGGTCGATCTCAAACTCCCCCGCTGCTGAGGCCAAAGTAAACTTCTTGAGAGTCTTTTTTCTAACATTAGAAATTAAGGCTTATTTTATCTATAATATAGAGCATATTTGGATGGTGGGAGGAAACCGGGAAACCCGGGGGAAACCCACGCTGACACGGGGAGAATATGCAAACTCCGCACAGAAATATCAGATGGCCCAGCAAGGACCTGACGCCATTGGTATTCTTGCTTTGAGGCAATAGTGCTAGTCACTCCCCACCGTGCCGCCCATTCTGGATAAAGGTGTAAGAAGGGGAGGAAGCTATTCCAGATGAAGATAGCTGTAGAAAGGAAATGAGGATATATATATAGTGACTTGGGAACCTTTGATTGGAAGATCATGATTAGCTAATGTGGGCCAGCTGAGTCAATCATGAGCATGTGCTCCTCTCGAAATTAGTTTAAAATTAAACTTCACGTAAAATAGCATTCAAACTCACATTGTTAGCATTTAGCACTGAATAAAGCACACAAGGTTTACCTGAGGTAATCACTGTCATAGGTTTCTGTTGTTGAGCTGTGAGAAATAGAAGCCGTTTCTAATATATCAATTCGAGGTGATGCTTAGAACAAAAACTCCTTTTAATATGGAAAATATTCCTTCTATCGGGTGTCGTTGCTTTTATTTAGAACACAGTTTAAATCACTCGCTTCTCTACTCAATTTGGCATCCCGCGATTGCGTTTATTTTGATCCAGGAGTGCAATACCTAGTTTAACCACTGGGTGTCAAATTTACATACTGCACCTTTAATCACGCATCAGCTAAGTGTGAACTGCCAGTGATAACTGGAAAGTTTGGTTGCTAGTTAAATAGGGTTTGGCAGATAATTAAGTAAATTATCACCAAATACAAGATTAACACTAATGAATGTAAGGATCTAAATGTTCTCTATTTTTATTTAGTGTTTTTCTTAAAATATCTAATTTTAAATATCTTCATATAAGGAGTTAGTGAACCAAAAATAAAAACTAGGTTATTAGTTACTCTCGTGTCTTTCAAATACTCTGAGACCTTTTTTAGTCTTCAGACGAACAAAAATATTGTCAGAACTGAATTTAGTAGTTCAGCTATAATCATATGAAGCTCTACAAACAGTTTTGTGTGTGCCAATGTTTTTTGTTTGCTAGTGTTTAATACTGACTCTATAATACCTGATACTGCCCATAAACACACTCTGACGACCTGATGTGCGGGTCAAAACATATAGGCAAACATAGTCATATTTAAAGTTTTGGTCACACAGATGTATTCTTTGAGCTTTATATAATTACAGCTGAAGTCACATGGAATGTTTCAACAATGTTTTTGTTTTCTATTCTAGACGTTCAGAACTGTTTCAAAAATTGCTGTCGGATTTCATTTAAACATCTTAATTTGTGTTCCCAAGATGAACGGAGTCACAGCCAGGCCAGGTTCTCCCCTCTCCCAATCACCACAATCACGATCACTTGAATTCTAATTAGCCACACACCTGCACGTCATTTCTGCTCATAACTCCTACACCATAAATACCCTCACCAACTCTCACTCAGTGTCCGACCTCGTTGCTATTAAGCAGGACTGCACACTCCTCACATGTGGTTTCTCCTAGTACCTCCTCTAGTTGTCGTTGATCCCCAAATCCGTCTATCTATGTGCCTGGCTTCACTGCAATAACTCCTCTGGTTACTTTGATACATCTGGCCATCCATTTCCATCCGGCAAAGCATTGAGTTCCGTTTAACCCTGCCATCCTACATGATAAACTGTACTGAAATCTCTGGTTCCAGTCCCTTCTTGTAACAAATGGAGGGTAGCGTGAGCAACTGATAACATCCTTTTCATTTTTGGGTAAACTAACCTATTAAATGCTCCAGAATATATGAAACTGATGATATGAAACTTGTAATTAGACTTACACATACAACATATGCATAATAAAAAATATATTAGATTTTTATTTTTGTACATTTGATGTGTATTACATTAAATATTTCAAGCTTTTATATATGTGGCTAGTTGGATTACTGTAATTTAACTGATTCATTGTTTTGACCTCATTCACAGAGATCCAGGATTTGAATGGAAGGATTCATGGCCATGAGAGCTGAATGGGGCGAGTCAGCATCAGGGAATGAGGCACACTTGTGTTATAGCAGTCCCATTGCAAATCATGTCAAAATATTTGATGTTGTTAATAATATACATATTCTGGATGATGTGCAACATCAGAGGAACCTGCATTAAAACGTCTCCAAATGGTAATACCTGCAGTCATGAACTGGAATCTGGAAAAGAGCCAGAGGGAAGAGATTTATGGTCCTGGCCTCGAGAATGTGGGAGCCGCTTTGTAGTTAGTATGTTTTTTTCCCCAGGAGGTGCTGTATCTGTGTAAAGACGACCACACGTCTTCCATGAAAGCCACACAATTCATTCTGGCATAGTAAAAGCCTTAATTTGCATGGGCTCATTATTTACCTCTCCTGATTGCCTAATCAAAACAAAGAGCCTGAGCGAGAGAGAATATCCTGGGATGAATTATGGCCAGCTGTTCACTGTGTTTCAAAGATATTTTCACACCTCACATCCTCTAACATATCACCTTTTGTCTTGAAATTGAAAAGACCTGATACCATGAAGTGGTTCTGCAGAAATCAGTGGCGCAGGAAAAGAGCTTAACCATTTCTGTCAGCCGCTGAAACTTTTTTCTCTATAGCTCTCCTTGTGGATTTGAACAGTTTTCCAGGGATCTGAGTTTGGCTGCTGAAAAACTGTAAAGAAAATAATCGCAAATAATAATTCTAGTTGATGACTTGGAAAAGTGTCAGAAGGTAGATCTTTCTGATGAAGCATCTGTTGAACTGCATCCCAATCATCACAAATACTGCAGAAGACCTACTGGAACCCGTATGGACCCAAGATTCTCTCAGAAATCAGTCAAATTTGGTGGAGGAAAAAATCATGGTTTGGGGATACATTCAGTATGGGGACGTGCGAGAGATCTGCAGAGTGGATGGCAACATCAACAGCCTGAGATATCAAGACATTTGTATTGCCTATTACATTAAAAACCACAGAAGAGGGCAAATTCTTCAGCAGGATAGCGCTCCTCATACTTCAACCTCCACATCAAAGTTCCAGAAAGCAAAGAAGGTCAAGTTGCTCCAGGATTGGTCAGCCCAGTCACCAGATATGAACATTATTGAGCATGTCTGGGGTAAGATGAAGGAAGAGGCATTGAAGATGAATCCAAATAATCTTGATGAACTCTGGAAGTCCTGCAAGAACGCTTTCTTTGCCAGTCCAGATGACTTTATTAATAAGTTATCTGAGTCATTGCAGAGATGAATGGATGCAGTCCTCCAAGGTCATGGAAGTCATACACAATATACATTTTTATTTCACTGCACCATAACTTTATATTCTATACTGTACATTATTTCTATTAAGTGACAAGAATTTTGTCTAAGCAAAGTCAAACCTTACTGTCCTAATTAAATAATTAAAAATCAAGGCATGATTATATTTTATTTTGGTAAAATAAGCATAATCTAGAGGTCTTTGCCTTTCATATCAGCAACTTCAGATGCCAAATGATCAACTAGAAGGCAAGTAGATTTTTTTAAACCAATGATGTTATGCTGTTGTCACCCTCATGTCTTTTCAATCCCCTGGGACATTTGTTCATCATTCGAAGACAAATTAATATATTTTAGATGAAATATGAGATCTTCATACGCAGCAACAGTCATGAGACGTTGAACGTACAAAAATAGAACCAAAAACCATTTCATGTGACTTCAGTGGCTCAGCTGTAATTATATAAAGCTCCATTTTTGTGTGCCAATAAACTGTTAAAATGACTTAGTAAGCCTATGTCTCCCCTGTCAGATCAAAGTGTGTGTTTACTATGGGCAATGCGATACTTGAGTGTTGCAGTGCATAATGCCGTCATAATGCCTGTAGTAAACATGCACCTTGACCTGAAGAGGAAGAGAAGATATAGCCAAACAAAGTCATATTTACAGTATTTTTGGTAGACAAAACTGGATCTTTGGCATGATTACAGCTGAACAACTAAAGTCACATGGAATGCTTTAACAAAGTTTTTGCTTCCTTTTTTTAGACTTTAAACCTGCAGGAGCATTGCTGTCTATGGAGGATAAGAGAGCTGTCAGATTTAATCTAAAATATCTTAATTTGTGTTCAGAAGATGACTGAAGATCTCAGACAATTGAAATGACATGAGGGTGAGTAATTTAACAGAATTAAGATTTTTGGCTGAACTAATCCTTTAAATTCAGATTTGGTAATGAGATTTAAGAGGTAATGAAATTTTTATTTCCATCATACACTATAAGTGGAAAACCAGAGTTCCGTTCATATTGCTAATGTGATGTCTTTTGAACTTGGGAAGTCTAGGGTACAGTTTATGCAAATTCCAGGATGTTTAACTTTGGGTGTGAGCACAATTACACTAAGGCCCAATCCCAATTCTATTTTTGTACCCCTACCCCTTTCCCTTTGCCCTTAAAACCGAGTGTGAAGGGGGAGGGCTTCAAAATTTACCACTAAGAAATGGGACAGCACTACAGCACCTGCACACGTCATTATACGTCATCGCAATCTCATGCTTCATATGTGATCAGACCATCGTGACTGCTGTAGTTATTCCAGTTGTGTTATTTTTGGTATTTATCTTCAGGAAATCACTGAAGGCATATAATATATTATTATAACAATCTAATGTGGCAATAAGATCATAACTGTGCATTTGCACAGTGGCCATATTCATCTATGTTAACACACCAAAAACAACATTAACATTATAGCAGACACTGTAAAAAGCTCATTTCCAGCCACTAGACTTTTCTGACAAGGTATTTGAGTGTAAGAATGCTGTGGGACAGCTGTACAGGAGTTAATTAACATAATTATATAATGGAATATAGATAGTGAAATTTAGCGGTTTTTATTCTAGCGTTTTTTTTTTTTTTAATGACGGTAAAACACGAACACTGTTATGACTATATTAAAACATATGCTTGTTTGTTGTAAAATTTTGTAATGATGACAAAAAATACAAATTTGTGAATCTCCTTACTTCTGGCTGCAGCTATCCTGCCGTTGTGGCTAGTGTATTCTGGGAATTTTTTACCCCTTGGTTTCGAGTGTGGTCCTGAAAAATCTCAGTTTAAAGGGCTATCTACCCCTTCCCCTTAGCGCTACGCCTTTAAGCTAAAGAGAATTGAGACACCCCTACCCCTTCACAGGAATGCGCAAAACAAGGGGCAGGGGTAAGGGAAAAGGCTAAGTGCTAGAATTGGATTGGACCTAAATATTAGAATGAGCTATTATTAATCACGTATGAATTGGTCAAACTGTGTATTCATGCATTTATTCACTCACTTTTCTGACACATAACTGATGCCTAGAAAATTTAATCGATAATTTGCTCAACTTTTGAAAAACATGACTCTCTTCTTGTTCATTTGGACTTTTACATAACATTCTTGAAGAATCGTGAGGCTCAGTGTTAACTTGTGGAAAATGAATCTACATTTACTATTTAAGTCCAAAGATTAAATTTAGCCATTTCACAGCTTTTCCCACACCTCTTTTACCTAGCAACATCTCCCACTATAGGATGATGCAAGCGTACCGGGGTTCAGAACCCAAAACAGGGGGAAGGGAGTCAGTCGAACTCAGGTGCGAGCCAGGCAATAGAACTAAATGTGACCAATCAGAGCAGAGCTGGCTCTGTAAATGGTGATGTTTAGAGAGCTTGAATTATTGAATAAACTGTTATTGACACATAATATTATAAGTGCAGGCGTCATGGTGGTGCAAAGGGTAGCGCGATCGCCTCAAAGCAAGAAGATCACTGGTTCGAGCCCCGGCTGGGTCAATTGGCATTTCTGTGTGGAGTTTGCATGTTCTCCTCGTTTTCGCGTGGGTTTCCTCCAGGTGCTCCGGCTTCCCCCACAGTCCAAAGTCATGCGCTATAGGTGAATTGGATGAACTAAATTGGCCGTAGTGTATGCGTGTGAAAGAGTGTGTATGGGTGTTTCCCACTGTTGGGTTGCGGATAGAAGGGCATTCGCTGTGTAAAATACATGCTGGATAAGTTGGCAGTTCATTCCGCTGTGGTGACCCCTGATGAATAAAGGGACTAAGCCAAAAAGAAAATGAATGAATTATAAGTGCACTTGAAGAAGATCAGGTTGAGATAGGTTCACATTTAGAGTGTACATTTCTCACAGCAATAGGCTGAATTATCTCATTCTGTCACACAACACAAATCTAAAGTCTTTTAATCTATTTAAATCTCAGTCTGCGAACGATTAAGATGCAGATGGGTGCGGCGGTGTGAACACTTGCTAATTCTGTAGCAGACTCTATGTCATGTGAGTTCAGCAGATGTTCTTACACTGATCATATTAAGAGCTTCTCACTCATTGCAGAAGCAGTGATGCTGCATGTTTTACCCCAGTGATTAGCTCCTGTCATACTCTGAAGCATGCTGTTATCACCACTTTCCTCTCCAGGTACAGTTCAGAATGGTTTAACTTCTCTTCAGTTAAGGCTGATTTTTAGCTATTAGAATGTTCAGTTTTGCTGTTAAGAGTAACATACTTGGCTCATGTTCATCCATCCTTGGCAATGTCTATAATTTTACTATTTCTTTAAATTAAAGTCTGTATTGTGGTGGCTGATGAAATGTCTCATTACATGGGCCATTTAGTATAAAACATATTTACATACAAGCCTTTTCTATACATTTGTAGGTGCTGTAGGTGATTGTCTTTAGAAACATTTTTTGTTGTGCTGGTTGAAAGTCTCTTCACATTCCATCAGTAATGATTAAAGTAAATGGTATAAATGTATTTATATGTGTTTTATGTTCTGGGAAAGGCATAAGACTAAAAATGGCTGAAAATTCCCATAATTCTGATAAGTAGCCCAAACTGTCTATCAAAAAATGTAGATTTGTACAACTGCGCACTTCTGTTCATGCAGACAGATCCGCCGTTTGCGCTTCAACCTGCAAAGCTGATTTTGTTGTTTTATGAAAGGTTATATCTGCACAGAAGGGTTGTTCAGCCACTGAAATCTTCCAGTGAATATTGATGTGACTATTTTCAATTTTTTATAAGGTCCTTTTACAGCATTGATTATGTAGATTTTTATTTAGTTTAACAACAAAACGTCTAGCCTGCTTTACTGTGGTGAAGTTGGTTTTATATATTTACATTGTTCTTTTTTGAACAATGACAGCCAGTGATGCGCTCCCTATGTGAAGTTTATTTATTAAATAATTTCTAATTTCAAGAGGATCATGTGATTGCTTGCAGCCGGCCCCGCATTATTCAATTTATGATTCACCAATCAGACGATTCCAAAGCCACTATAAATACCCTAGGTTCCATATGACAACCATCTTCGTTTCGAAGAATCCCCCCTTCCACCCCTACTCCTCCTCCTTTCCTAGACGGGTGGCACGGTGGCCCAGTGGTTAACACTGTTACCTCACAGAAAGAACGTCACTGGTTATAGTCCTTACCAAGCCAGCCAACGTTTCTGTGTGGAGTTTACACGTTCTTCCTTTGCTCACGTGGGTTTCTCCCGGGTTCCTCCTACCGCCCAAAAACATATGACTTAAGTTAATTGACTAATCTAAATCAGCACCATAGACATGCTCCTAGTAAGAAGTTATCTTTTATAAGCAATCATTATCTGTTCATTAGCTACTACAGCAGGGGAGTCTTCGAGATCTACCTGAACTCAAACTCCCCTCTCGCCTTGCAAACGGGAGGGAGCCCTGGGCTCGAGGATCTTATGAGTTCAGGGCTCTCTCCCGGGACAGCATGCCAAACATGCTTTATAATCAATCATCAGCTAAGTGTGAACTCTTGAAATTGTTTATCATGCTACTCTGAATATTCGGTATGAAATAGCATGTAAGTATGGCTTAGTAATATGTGTAATTCCTGCACGCTGCCGGCAAACCACCAAGCATACAGTAGTTTATGACAAAGCGTGTGAGAGAGTGAGACCAGCGATCCTTGCATGGATGAAATATTGCACATTATGACAAGTTTTGCTTACACAACTGAAAACGTGCTAGATATAATACGATTTTTCATTGGGAATTGTAGTATTATAAAGTACTATAAAGTTTTCTAACTGGTGAATGACATGAACTAGTGGGTCTCAGTCATCTTTAATGTGAGCATTTGTGATTTTAGGAGATGTGGCTTTAGATGGTAGGGGAGGGACTGTGTTTCAGAGATATTATGCCAACAGATAGCATTTTGGCAGATCACCTACTGCTGCAACTTTAACTAGAAAGATGAATTGAATAATGGTCATAGTGTTATAAGACTTTATAATAAAAAAAGGGTCCAGCCCTTTCATTCAAAATCACAGGTCTATATTAGATTCATATCTCATTAAGAAGGATTGGGGTTTAATTTAAATGTTGGGATTAAATCAATTGTTCACCACAAATATAAAACTTATTCACTCTCAAGTTTTTCCAAACCGGTTTAAGTTTCTTTCTTCTGTTTAACACAGAAGAATATACAGTATTTTGAAGAAAGCTGAAAATCTATAACCATGACAGGAAAAACAAATACCATGCTAATTCGAGCCCCGGCTAAATCAATAGTTACAGATTTTCAAGGTTTTACTTAAAAAAAAAAAAAAATTCTAATTTATGCTCAACTGAAGAAAGAAACTCAAACAATCCCTTTAACTTTAATGTAATTAAAACTCAGTTGCGCTGTGTATTTAGTTGCTATATTACTTAGATAAATTTCATATTCACCAAAATAATACACAAGTACAGAATTCCTGATTTCTTTTAACCACAAGATGGCATTTGTAGTTTTCTCACAAAATTTAGAAGTCATCCTTCAACATGTCACTTTCTTCACTGTCCACAATGTAACTGCTAAATAACTATAAAAGGAACAGCACAACACCAGCAATACTGCATTTGTTAAAGTGTCAAAATTAACAGAATGAATTGACTGTATGAAAAAAAAATATTAAGCTGGGAATGATTGTTCTCACAACAGAGCAGTGAAGAGCACTTTTTAAGAGTGGACAACAGGCATACTTCAGACTTGACTAAAACCACATGTCTGAAGCATCTTGTTTTCACATCTGCTGTTCAGAAAAAGCCTGTGAAAATGAATTAGTATCAAGCAAATTCTCAGTTAAAGTAATGTGCAAACAATGAAAAAAGTCAATCACTTTGCGTTTTATAAAACTCTTTGTTTTCATACTGCAAGTTTAAGT
>CAIGQZ010001336.1:29350793-29375028 GCA_903798205.1 Danio tinwini
ATACACGCTCAGCGGCCACTTTATTAGGTACACCTTACTAGTACCAAGTTGCCTTCAGAACTGTCTTAATCCTTTATGGCATAAATTCAACAAGGGACTGGACATATTTCTCTGAGATTGTGGTCTGTATTGACATGATAGCATCACACAGTTGCTGCAGATTTGTAGGCTGCACATCCATAATGCAAATCTCTTGTTCCACCACATCCCAAAGGTGCTCTTGAGATCTGGTGACTGTGGAAGCCACTAGATTAAAGTGAACTCATTGTCATGTTCGAGAAACCAGTCTAAGGTGATTCACGCTTTATGACATGGCGCATTATCTTACTAGAAGTAGCTATCAGAAGATGGGTACACTGTGGTCATAAAGGAATGGACATGGTCAGCAACAAAACTCAGGTAGGCTGTGGCGTTGACACGATGCTCAATTGGTACTAATGGGCCCAAAGTGTCCCCCACACCATTACACCACCACCAGCCTGAACCAGTGATACAAGGCAGGATGGATCTATACTTTCATGTTGTTGATGCCAAATTCTGACCCTACTACCTGAATGACTCATCAGACCAGGCAACGTTTTTCCAATCTCTATTGTCCAATTTTGGTGAGCCTGTGTGAATTGCCTCAGTTTCCTGTACTTAGCTGACAGGAGTGGCACCTGGTGTGGTCTTCAGCTGCTGTAGCCCATCCGCCTCAAGGTTTGATGTGTTCAGAAATGCTCTTCTGCATACCTCGGTTGTAACGACTGGTTATTTGAGTTACTGTTGCCTTTCTATCAGCTCGAACCAGTCTGGCCATTCTCCTCTAACCTCTGGCATTAACAAGGCATTTGCGCACACAGAACTGCCGCTCACTGGATATTTTCTCTTTTTCGGGCTATTCTCTGTAAACCCTAGAGATGATTGTGCGTGAAAATCCCAGCAGATCAGAAGTTTTTTAAATACTCAGACCAACAACCATGCCACGTTCAAAGTCACTTAAATCCCCTTTCTTCCCCAATCTGATGCTCGGTTTGAACTGCAGCAGATCGTCTTGACCATGTTTATTGAGTTCATAAATGCTGCAATGTGATTGGCTGATTAGAAATTTGCGTTAACGAGCAACTGGACAGGTGTATCTAATAAAGTGTCCGGTGAGTATGGAGAGTTCCGATCCAAAAGCCTCTATGTGCCATCTGAAATGTTCTTCTCAAATGAGCATTTTTCTTAGGCTCTTGTGTGTTCAGTAATTTCACTTTTATGGAGATTAATAGTTTTTTCATTGCCTTTAAAGTGAAATAACTGAAGATAAACATAGGAGACTGAGAAAAATGCTTATATAAGCTTTTCACTGTAGACAAATTTCACATAATCATAATTTGTATGGTTTAAAAAAGAGCCAGCAACACAGACGTCCCAGAGGTGCACTGCTTTGTCAACGTCATGACGAACTAAACACCAGGGGAGCAGCTGTTTGTGCCCCAGAAGTCACCTTGATCTAGAGGTGGGTAGGAGGCTGGTGGACGTCAACATCCCACAACATGAAAAAGCCTATTGATGGAAGAAGCTTCCTCTGATGCCTCTATGACTCACATATAGTAAAGAAGCGACAGGAGCCACGGAAGATCAAGGGGAATTCAAACGCCGCATTAAATTCCTAGTTAATTCTGCTCCATTTTGTCTCGCTCTCCCATTGCACCACGATAGCCGAAGGCATTACTGCGATTCTCATGTGAAAGTTTGTTTAGTTATCACATCAAAGCATCTGAAACGATTGTCACATGGGATGCACATTAGCCTATCATCTTGCTGACACAGCCTACTGCTCTGGAAACACTGAGGAAATGAGCTTGTTTATGACTTGCATTTACATTGTTTAGTGCATGTGGCCTGCACATTTTCTCTTCGACTTTCCGGACGGAGCGTGTGCACTTTTTCCGAGGTCAGACAGTTGTTTTCTTGGATGTGTCGTGAGCGTTTGCGAGTAACCTCACACTTCTCTGTAACAGGTTCCCAGACTCCAGAGGGAGCAGTGCAGATTAAAATGCACTTTCAGGGTGAGGACTCGTCACCTCTCTGCTTGTCAGCTGCGGACATCGCTGCTTTGGACAGACAAACGTTTTATGCAGAGGTAATGAAAAGTTTATAGGAAACAGGTGGACGTTAAATGAGTTCCACAGTGTCAGTCTCATCTGCGTACCATTGTGCGAGTTCAAAAATCCAAGAAATCTGAACACGAGGGCCTGGTAAAATGTTTCTTCATTGTCTTATGTCAGTCATGTTTTTTTATCTTTACTACAAATAAACCAGACTTTGGTTTTTGTTTTTTTAGTACAAATGACTAAATAGTGGCCTGACTGGTTTGTTTAAGTGTCTGCTGCCACATTCTTATAGGCTACACCTTGCTAATTGGAGATTGGACCCACTTTTGCCTTTAAAACTGCCTTAATTATTCAAGATGTAGATTCATATGCTGCTGAAAACTTTCTTCAGAGGTTTCGAGATATTCTTCAGAGATTTTGCTCCACATTGACATGACAACAACACAATTGCTGCAGGTTTGTCAGCTTAAATGTGTATTTTGTGAATCTCCCATTGCAGCACAAACCAAAGTACTGAAGCAAGATCTGGTGACTGGAGGCCATTTGAGTTAACACAGGGTATATGCAGGAATCCTACAGATAATTTCAATACATTTTTAAGACTTTTTAAAGACCTTCTCAAAATATTTTAAGACCTCATAGCCACTTCAGGTTCTATTCAGTATCAAACCTTTAACTTAATAAACAGTTGTTAATGAACGGTTGTAGTTAAATAAATGAATGGAGCACAACCATGCAACAGAGTTCAGATAAGCTCAATTCAATTCAATTCATCTTTATTTGTATAGCGCTTATACAATGTAGATTGTGTCAAAGCAGCTTCACATGGAAGTTTATAGTGAATTGAAACAGTGTCAGTTCAGTTTTCAGAGATAAGTTCAGTTCAGTTTAGCTCAGTTCAGTGTGGGTTAATAATCACTACTGAGAGTCCAAACACTGAAGAGCAATTCCATCGATGCGCAGCTCTACAGATCCCGAACCATGCAAGCCAGTGGCGACAGCGGCGAAGAAAAAACTTCACCAATTGGTGAAAGTGAAAAATTAAAAAAACCTCAAGAGAAACCAGGCTCAGTTGGGCACGACCATTTCTCCTATGGCCAAATGTCTTGTGCAGAGCTGCAGTCTAGGCGCAGGAAGGACCTCAGCGAAGACTCGTCTGTCCTTGGAGCATCACAGGAAGCACAGAAGGAACACAGCTTAAAAGAATAAATTACGCGGTTGTTTTCAGCCACTGTTTAAACTCGTCTTTCTCCAACTTTTTTCCAGCTTTATGGTTTTGTTACATATGGGTAGCGTCACATCACATTCTCACGTTTGTCACAAATTACATGACATCACTCAGACGCTTGGCTGGACACGACCCGGCCCGAACCAATCACGCGGATCAAGCACGCCATTGTTACTATAAGGAGGAAAATAAATATATTCATGCTTTTTTGGAGTCAAACACTTTTTAATACCAAAACAAGACTTTTTAATACCTTTTAAGGGCCTTCATCTTCTCATAATTGATTTATCAACTTTTAATGCTTTTTAGGACCCGCTGGCACCCTGTAACAGAGATATGAGCTACCTACAAATGGATGGGGCACCTCCAAATGGGTGGGACTTAAGCTGATAGTGGGCTGTACCAGGGGTGATTTTAGGATTTTTATTTTAGGGGGCTCAACTCCTTATAAGAAAAAAAAGTATATAATTCAATATTAATACACTTAAAAACGTTTGACTAATATGGTAGGGTTGTATGCTTAGCAGTATTCCACTGTATTGTATAGATGTGCGTAGTCATTTGAGTTCTGAATAAGCCAACCAATTCACCTATTTCACTAACTGAGTCATAATATTAAAATAGGAAATATTTTTAATACAAGACAACACATGATGTTTCTATCTCTGTCAGTGACTCTGACAGTTAAAATGAGTTTGTTCACTAAGTGGTTCTGTCACTGTGTTTAATCTTTTCTGTGCATGACTGTTTCATAGATAATGCCACATGCACTGTAATGTGTTTTGTTATGGTTCATTTATATTGTATAGTTCATTTTAAAATAAAAATAGTAAAATGTTGTTAAGAGTTACATTTTCGCTGGAGGAAGCAGCTGCGATTATGAGGTGATCGCTGAGGAAAGGAGTAGATTGGAAACCCGGTTGCTCCTATATAAAATTGGGGTACAAGTGATTCAAGTGTATCCATAGTAAAGCACTGCAAATAAGCACATTTTATAACAATTCATCGATAAACACAATTCTGCCGCTGTCTTCATATCAAATTTAAAGGGGACAGAGACAATAATTTGGTCTACAGTTTATGAGCTAATCTGAAAAGTTTTAGGGGGGCTGAGTAGGAATATAGGGGGGCTACAGCCCCCCTAAAATAGGCCTAGCAACGCCCATAGGCTGTACAAACCTCCTACAGCTTTTTGTTGATTTATTTTATGACTTGTACATGACACAAACTGGGTTTTATTAAAGTTTTCTCCTACCAAAACCCTACATTCTCAGAAATAGGTATGAGAGCTGTCACTGGGGCAGTGTCTTTCAGAAAATGAATATCAATACCAAAATTAATATCTAAAATATGCATATTAGTATCCACAAAAGTGTTCTTTTTGAAAATGTACAATCCCAGTGACAGCTGAAAAAATGTAGTAGTATAGACGTAGCATAAAATAATGCTTTTAATAATTACTGAATTTCGTGACATCTGTTTCTGGATTCATAATTCAGGGTGAATAATTTCTTCTTTCTTTAAAAGGTCATGAAACCCTTGATTAAGTTTTCTAAATATTAACATATTTATGTGTATTAAACCTAATTTAACACAACATTTAAATATATTATCTTGGGATATTGGGAATAGCTGGCTTATTTTGAGCTTATACCCTCTAGTTTCATCTTCCAGGTTTGAAATCTATATTAAAGGAGCTTCACTTGGAGGATGTAACAGGACTGTGAGTACTTTGATGATGTGGCAGTTTCTAATTATTATTTACCTCCCACAAAAGTACCAACTTCTATGAGTTTTTTCTATAAATGTGGTGATAGCAGCATTTTCTGCTTGCATTTTGAAAACTGCTGATTGACCATTGTGTTCACATGCTCAACAGATATGACTGATGTGATTGGCTCTAATGATCACTGGTTTACTAGAGTGCTTCACAGACACTGGATCATTTGAAATTCGCATCTATCAGCTGATCCGTCAGCACCCGTCATGACACGGCATTCTAAAGCTCAAAAGCCAGAGGACTTTTCTGTTCCTTCAAAGCAGGTATGTGTGTCTAAATATGAAAATAACCAATTTCAGCCAGAATAGCCCACTGACAGACTTTCTCTCCTGCTTTGCCCCATTACACCCACTCCTCTATCTTCTGCTCACAGATTTCCCAGGCCATTTTTCCCCAAAACTCTGAGGTAAAAAAATGGGGCTTTAACAATAATACATATGTTCTATACAAATAATCCTCATGAATTGTTCTGATGTCACCCTGAACGTTCGCCGTGACATCACTGCACCAAGAAGAATATCACCTCCCACCCTCCGCTTTTTTACAGCGGTGCGGAGAGCAGAAGTTGTGAAAGAGACTACGCAGAAGGAATCCCCTCTTACCTCACTTTATCTCTTTCCCACAGATGAGCGCTTATTGACACAGCGAGATGTGTGGGCAGCTCCGCTCGAGGATGTCTGCATACGTGGGTGCCTGCTGCGTACGTGTGTTTATACCGCTTTGCGCGTCCGTAATGTCGAGCCTGCACGAATGCGTCTGTGCGCATCGCACTTCTATATCTGTGGCTAGATGGATGAAACATTCCTTGACCACACTATGTGGGCACCACCACCACCATCATCATCATTATCATCATCATCCCTGAGACATGGATGGACGGCAGGGTGTAGGTACACACAGTGTGAGGGCCACTAATATGAGAATGACACCTCTCTGCCCACACATGGCCTGTTCCTCACCAATCAGAGTCACTCACAGAGGCATGCAGGGTGGGCGGCCGTATCACGCAGGCTAAGTAATGAAGGTGTTGATGGAGAACACCACCGTTTTCACACGTCACGCCGGGCAGATTGGTCATATGGTGAAAATAAAATGACCAGTGTCATCAGTACACATACACAAAAATAGATCACATGAAAATGGTAAACGTTTTAATTAATCAACTCGTTCCCCAAAGGCTGCCTACTGGTGTCCTTTTATTTTTTGGGGGAGTGGGGGGGGGTTGATTAAGCCTGCGTTTCTATTATGATTATTACACCCGCTCGCAAAACACACAGAACCACATCGCCAATTACCAGGTCTCTTATTAGCTTTAGATTAATGATCCCCTGAGGCTTCGCTTGTGTGAAAGAGCGCAGCCCCACCAACCCACACACTGCTCACACACATGGGCATTTTAATTGGCAGCCAAATCCAGCCATAGTAATGCTCTTACAAGTCTGAGTCATCCTCGCAGCACTGCATGTGAAACACAATACTATTAACTTTCAGGCACATTTGTGTGTTGATACTTTAATATACGCTCTAATGTGAGGAACGGCAGGACTCAGCCGAATTCACATTCTTTTACAGCCGCATTGGATGAAGGTATGAAACTAGAGTCAAAAGTGTACAGATGCGACAAGTGATTATTTATCTAACTCTTCAGGGTTTCATTTATAAATATGTGTTTACTACTTCCCACGCAAAGGTTGTGATCTATAAAAAAAAGTGGACAGGAGAATGTGCGCAGCTGCAAGTTAAATCTAAGTAAACGTGTTTCAAATAAATATTGACTTAATTGGACCACTTTAAATCATCATATGAGCCATGATCATTAAGAAATCAATTCAAATGTATTCTGCCGTACGTTCACTTCTAGGAAGGTTTCCATGTAAAGCATAATAAATGAGACCTTTCTGTTTCTCAAATGAATTTTTAGTCATGTAGTGTGGATGGAGATTTTTTTGTGGAATGGAAGCCTTGTTTTCATTTTAAAATTCATGAATTATTATGTTACATCTGATGACATAAACTCTTGCACAAATTATTTTAAAAGTCTTATGTGCCACTTACTGTAAGAGCACCAATACTACATTTTCACACCTCATGATGCTGAACAAAACAAATTGTCATTGGATGCTTTACATGTCAGTCAAACAGCCTCTGGGTGGTGAAATCTGCTATGAAGTCCAGAACTTGGGCTATGAGTCTGCAGGTCTGGTTAAGCACAGCAACTTGGATAGTGGATGTAGTCTCTGATGTGTTCTGATGCTAATTCTTAGGCCAGATGGAGCCATCACTGCTAGTTTTTGGCATCACCATAATATGTCTGGACTCTCTATTGCCCATATGTGGTTACACATAAAATTGCAGGTAACTTGGCCTTTTTATGGACATGATGTAAAGCAGAGTGCCTTTAAACAAAAGTCTCTTGTTTTGGCAATGTCTCCATTGTCTCCAGACAGCTTTGTTGGCCATCCAAGACCAAGTCCTGTCTACATGAATGGGATATTTTGAAATCTCAGAAATCTGCCAAACTCACATATAATTTTCATATCTCAATGCTGCAAAAATGTCTAAAAAAATCTTCCGAAATAAAGGTTCTGTGCTTTCTCAGCAATCCATCAGAACCATTATAGGTTCTTCAAAAAACAGTACATGGTTGTTGTTGTTAATGTGAGCATTGTAATAATATAAAGGATGCTTTTACTCTTTAAGTAATGTTTGGTCTAATTGCAAGTTTTAAGAATGTTAAAAGGCACTATGATGAACATCTTTTGTAAGCTGTTTGTACATAACCGTGTGCAGGAATAGTGTGTCCACAGTCATATTGGAGTGATATAAAGACAACAAGGCTCTTTTTTTATTTCCTGATGTTAAAATAGGATCCAAATCCCCCCCATTTTGAGGCCCACCACAACGTGAGCTAGGAGTGCGGTTTCCCCGCCCACCAATTTAATCAATAGCAGCGTATTAACATGTCTCTGTAGTAACAAGCATATTCACATCAACAAGGCAGGGACGTGTACAAAGCAACCGGGATTAAAAGATGTTTTAATGAAGATGAAGACTCGCTGTGATCATCAATCATCATCAAATGTGATCAAGAATCAGTTTTGCAAGTTTAAAATGTTTTTAAAACAGTGCTTGTTTTTAAAGAATTACAGCGATTTTTATTTCTTTTTTCTTTATCACCACAGCCGCATGGCAGTACAATTATAAAAGAAGACGCTTCAATCTCGGTTTGTGGATGTTAAATTAGGTAGATTTTGTACAGTAACATAACGGATGTCCATACAGCAGTGGATATTAACGTGTATCCTGTCATATTTGCCATGCAAAAACAGTGCAAAGTTAAACATGCACGCTGTGTGTGTGTCCACTGTGTGTGTGTGTGTGTGTATGCGTAAACTTTGCGATGACATTATGTGTGACTCATCATTGCAACTCCACAACAAATACATCAAATAATCATTGGGAAAATTCTTACTGTAGTATTTCTCACAAACATTATGTGAGATCTGCTTCCTTCATGTCTGTCACTGTGCTGTTTATATGACGCACATGGGAACGGTGGGCAGGGAGAACTAGCATTAAAGGCACAGGCAACAAAAACAGCTACATTTTGTTTAGAGCAGAAAATCCAATATTCTGAAAGAAAGGTTTAATAAATAATCTTATGGGTGTTTTGAGCTGAAACTTTACAGACACATTTTGGAGAAACAAAAGACTTATCTTAAATCTTGAAAAAGGAGTAAAATAGGTGCCCTTTAAAGGTTTTCATGCAATCATTTATGCCATGAATTTTCTAATATTTTTGTGCAAATGCACTAGTGGAGTCCATATCAGGATACAACTAATGACATTTATTCTAATAAAAAAATATTTTATGATTACACTAGCAAAAAGGATTTACCCTTTTAGCTCATATTAATTTGTAGACAACACAACACCAATTTATAATGTATGAAATCAATATTTGGTGGAATTTTTAATTACACAACAAAAAACATTTGTTATTCTGACCAACTGACATTTTCTTAAAAAAAAATATATAATAAAAAAGCTATAAATGACAATGTGTATTTGAAAATTCATCAGACTCTTGTAGAATAAAGCAAAAATTAACATTTAACTCAAAACCATACCTAATAAATCCAGAGAAAATGAGAATCTGATATGACTGTTTGATATTAATGTGCGCGCAGGCCTCTTGCCTCTGATTCACCATTATTGTGATGAAGTTTAAAAGACTCAAATGACAAGATGCTCTTTGCTTAATGACACTAAGCGTGAATGATTCAGAAAATGAGCAAATAAGAGCCTGCTCTGACTCAGATTGTATTATTGTTATTCAATATTTATTATTTTCACTTTTACTCTACCAAACTGTGATCTGCATTAGTTGCCAGAAAATGTTAATGGAATGTGTTTTCTCTCTCTCTTTATATACGTATATACAGAGACACTGTTGACTTTGCAAATTAGAATTATCCATGTTCAGTTGTAACTACATTTGAATAAACCACAAAAATTGCATCTGAATGAAGGAACACACTGCACATGTTGCCAAAATTAAGTTGCGATCAAGAAACCATGTGGTGCCAGAGACCATCCTGGAGAACAGGTTTGGAGGATCAAAGGGGATAAATGTACCCAATCCCATCTGCAAGACCAGCATATGTGCCTACATTGGCAGTAAGAACCGCATGGAGAATGTTAGAAGGGAATAAAAGCGGTTCGCTATTTGCTGAAAGGGAACTCAAATAAAACCACACCGCTGACTCAGACACCCTCCATCCAACCACAACACACAAACTGCTGCCGTAGAGCATGAGAATATTACACCTGGTCACTCTTTGCAGATTTACAGCCAGACTCTACAGCCGTTTAACCAACCGCAACTCAAACTCACTCACTGGCACCTTGAAACGGGTCATTTAGTCTTGAGTTACTGTCAGTGTGAGTGTCTTTTATACAGTCATTCAAAGAGCTCCAGGCAAACGTTCCCTTGGCATGATTGTGATATCACACATTAACTGAGCATGAGCATGAGGTGCACCTGTTATGATTGTCACGCCTGTCATGAGGTCTAAGCACATCACTCTATAGGGGTTCAAATATGGACCTGTCTACCATTCATTGGTGGAAAGAGTATTGAAAAATCATACTCATGTAAAAGTACCATTGTTTGCCAAAAAATGTAGTGCGAGTTAAAATATCTGTTCTAAATACTATTCAAAGTATGACTAAAAGTAGCTCTAAGAGTATGCAAGAGTAGAGCATTACACTGTGAAAATGATTCCATTTTATACCCTGCAAATTAAAAATGTAGCCTAGATCAGTGCCATTTTTTAAGGATTTATACACTCACCGGCCACTTTATTAGGTACACCTGTCCAACTGCTCGTTAATGCAAATTTCTAATCAGCCAATCACATGGCAGCAACTCAATGAAGTTAGGCATGTAGACATGGTCAAGACGATCTGCTGCAGTTCAAAACAAGCATCAGAATGGGGAAGAAAGCTGATTTAAGTGACTTTGAATGTGGCATGGTTGACTGGTTTGATTTGATAGAAAGGCTACAGTAACTCAAATAACCACTCATTACAACAGAGGTATGTAAAAGAACATCTATGAATGCACAACTTGTCTAACATTAAGGCAGATGGGCTACAGCAGCAGAAGACAACACTGGGCCAACAGATTGGTAAAAATGTTGCCTGGACTGATGAGTCTTCATTTCTGCTGCAACATTTAGATGGTACGGTCAGAATTTGGTATCAACAGCTTGAAAGCATGGATCCATCCTGCCTTGTATCAACGATTCAGGCTGGTGATGGTGGATATTTTCTTGACATACTTTGGGCTCATAAGTACCAATTGAGCATTGTGTCAACGCCGAAGCCTACCTGAGTGTTGTTGCTGACCATGTCCATTCCTTTATGACCACAGTGTACCCATCTTCTGATGGCTACTTCCAGCAGGATAATGTACCATGTCATAAAGCATGAATCATCTCAGACTAGTTTCTTGAACATGACACTGAGTTCACTGTACTCAAATGACCTCCACAATCACCAGATCTCAATCCAATAGTGCACCTTTGGGATTTGGTTGAAAGGGAGATTCGCATCATGGGTGTGCAGCTGACAAATCTGCAGCAACTGCGTGATGCTATTATGTCAATATGGACCACAATCTTTGAGGAATATTTCCAGTCCCTTGTTGAATCTATGCCACAAAGGATTAAGGCAGTTCTGAAGGCAAAAGGGGGTCCAACCCGGTTCTAGTAAGGTGTACCTAATAAAGTGGCCGGTGAGTGTATATGTATCTATAATAAGCTGACAGAAAGTAGGTTGATGTGTTTACATACAGAACAATATCTGTGCTACCTAAGTAGCAAAAATCTAGCTGTATTGATATCTTAGCATTTAGTTAACGCACTTGTCAGCATTTAGGTTATGCACTTTAAACCCTGAATAACAAGCTACGATTGTCCAGCATTTTACTCCACAAAACAGACTCATCTAGCACTAATAAAATCCACACAATTTGTGCATGTATTTGAACATGAAACATTCTGTATGGTGTTAAGTTATTACATAGATAGACATCTTTCCTCTTTTTATCAGTGACTTGCAGTCTCTCGGTTGTTGCGTGTAACAATTTTGCATCTTCTTGGATAATTGTAATGCTTCCAAACTGTACATGCTTTCTGCAATTTATATGGCGTCTGTGTCTTGAAGTCTGACCACCTGATATGGAGTAGGGTCTGTCTGCAGACTGACAGGGGCGTAACATGAATGGGCGTAACTTGTAGTAACGGAGACAAGTACTGTATAACTTGAAGTTATGGAAACCCACATGTCAAAACTATGATGTAGGCAAGATGGCGCTGTACATCAGTTATTAACGTCTACACCTTCTCCACGCCTAAACCCAACCATATTAACATCTATACCTACCCCAACTCTTAACCCAACCATCACAGTTATTAACATCTATACCTACCTCAACCTTTAACTCAACCATCACAGTTATTAATATCTATACCTACCCCAACCCTTAACCCAACCATCACAGTTATTAATATCTATAGGGGAGAATAGGGTAAAGTGAGACATTGGGTAATGTGAGAGACCCCCTGTATCTAGGCAACGGATTTTATATACCACTCTATAACAATTTTGTTTTAAAGCCTCTTCCGTTTCCCCTCTAGCATGATGCACAAGAATTCATGGTGCTGTGGAAAGCATGTTTTTTTCACAAAAATATGTTTTTTGCATGTAAAAGTAAATTTTCTTGCTGTCAACTTAATCAACTGTTGTGCCAAAGCAAATTGATTTAAGGAGAAAAACTTATATCATACATGTTGATGAACTATCAACATATAAATCCATGTGATGCTGCTAGCTGAAGATTAGCCTGAATTGCTAAAAAATATCATTATTTTCTAAAATGTGGCGGTGAGGTAAAGTGAGACAAATGCTCTAGGGTAAAGTGAGACATAAGGCACAAGTTAAATTTTGTCTACCAGACTGTAGGACTTGTGAGTGAGGCCTTCATGTCAGTAGTGATACCACACAACATCACTTCTGGATTTAGGTCCACTGGAATTTTTCCATATAACCAAGAACTTTTCTTTGATGAAGCATTTGCACCATCCATGGTGTCAGACTGGCCAAACCCTGAGCTCCAGCCTGCCACTGCAGAAGATTTAAATGGCCCACCCCTTGCAGATGATTCACCTGCAGATAATTCACTCACTGATGCTAATCCGTTTACTGCGCATGCTCTACATGGATGTTTCCAGCCAACCTGGAAATGTGTCTCCCCATAAAATGCTACCACTTCTCAAATGTCCCTCCAGAACACAATCCAAATGAAAGTGTGTGAAGACGGCCATTCTAACTCATACTCCTGAGAAGCAGACAATTGAAAAGACTTATAAAGAAAGAAAAAAACTAGCAGGGAAAAGAAAAAGAATAGCAAATAAAAGGAAAAAAAGAAAAACAAAAAAACAAAAATGAAATAATAGTTAGCAACTCTCAGTTGATAATGTGTCTCACGAAGAGAGCTCTGAGGATGAGAGTAGTGATCCAAGAAACACAGTTTGTCTGTGGGAGACTTTGTGATAGTTTACTTTGCAACCAAAAACACAAGCGTTCATTACATTGGCATGGTTAAGAAAGTTGAGGATGACGAGATACGCATGACATGATTTTGCCAAGTACAATGTGATTCTAGTTTAACATCTATGTTGATCCTGGAACATCATTTTTGTTGTAAAATGCAATCCATACCTAATCCCTACCCCTAAATACGACCATAACTGTACATTCTAGTCCTGTGTTCAGCGGCCCAAGGTGTTTTACCTGGTTCTGATTGTCCTTTTCTCGGACTCCCAGACACTAGAGTTGGCTCTAAGGGTGCTGTGTTCTGACCCCCGGATTGTGTTTTAATCTAACTGGTTCTGTCAATAGAATGTAAATTCAAATTGAATTAGATTGTTGTGTTTGATTTTGTTCAGAGTATTTTCAAGTTTAGAAAAACAAATGTGCCTTATTGACCAATCCCCAATCCATTATTAACTAGTCCGATATTAATTCTGAAATGTGTGGTTGTCAAGCTAGCTGTCAGGATTCAAACTCTTACAACATGTGTTGCTATATGGTAGTTTCAAAGTGGAAAAAGTAAGTGGATCAGTTTACCCCTGGCTGGTTCACTTTACCCCTTTGATTTTTTTGGTCTGTCTCAGTTTACCCCGAAGCTGAGGTAAAGTGAGACACAAGACAATTTTTTTTAAAACAATCATATTTTCACTTTCCTTTATCCTAAATGCTGTGTGATAAATTCCATTGCTAGAAAACATTCTGAATTAATGAGAAATGTGTAAATTTTACTGATATATAATTTTAGTTCACTTAGAGGGGAGCAAATATAAAAAGTGTCTCACTTTACCCCACTTACCCCTACCTACCCCAACTCTTAACCCAACCATCACAGTTATTAATATCTATACCTACCCCAAGCCTAAACCCAATCATCACAGTTATTAACGACTACACCTACCCCAACATAAACCCAACCATCAAAGTTATTAATATCTATACCTACCCCAAACCTAAACCCAACCATCACAGTTATTAAAATCTATACCTACCCCAACCCTTGACCCAACCATCACAGTTATTAACATCTATACCTACCCCAACCCTTAACCCAACCATCACAGTTATTAACGTCTACACCTACCCCAACCTTAAACCCAACCATCATAGTTAACGTCTCCACCAACCCCAAACCTAAACCCAACCATCACAGTTATTAACATCTATACCTACCCCAAACCTAAACCCAACCATCATCGTTATTAACCTCTACACCTTCCCCAAAGTAGGTACTTGTATACATTATTAACAATGATGGTTGGGTTTAGGCCCAACCATCACAGTTATTACCGTCTACACCTACTCCAACCCTAAACCCATTCATCACAGTTATTAATGTACAGCTGCAAGTTGCGGAGGCTTTCATACTTAACGCATTCGTCATTGTACTGTTATTTGCAACCACAGGGGGCGATGCAGAGTAGGCTATTTTTCATGACAAAATGGATGAAGAAGTCAGGGAATGGAGTTGCATGATGGTTTAGCTAAATGAACATAATAATATATCAAATGAAATTGTTGTAGATAAATGTGGAGAAAACTCATGAAATTAGGTGAAAATGTTCTCTGGTAAGAATTTTCACCGTCTTGCCAACAGTATCTCGTTGTGACATCTCGCATGGTTCAATGGAATCTTGATAACTGCAATTTACAACTTAAACTTACTACAAGTTTTGTTTCCGTCTTGCAGTCCACAGACAGATAAACTTGCTGATATGCACAGTTTTATCGGACAGGAACCATTCATTCATTCATTTTCTTTTCGGCTTAGTCCCTTTAATAATCTGAGGTTGCCACAGCGGAATGAACCACCAAATTATCCAGCATATGTTTTACGCAGCGGATGCCCTTCCAGCCGCAACTCATCACTGGGAAACATCCATACACACTCATTCACACACACACTAATACACTACGGTCAATTTTAGCATACCCAATTCACCTGTATCACATCTCTTTGGACTGTGGGGGAAACCCGGAGGAAACTCACGCGAACATGGGGAGAACATGTAAACTCCACACAGAAATGCCAACTGACCCCACCGAGGTTCGAACCAGTGACCTTTCTGTGAGGTGAACGTGCTACCCACTGCACCACCGCGTCGCACAGACAGGAATCATGAGACTGACTGTTCTATGTGAAATTTTAAGCTACGTGAAAATTCAAGCTTAGTGTCTTGTTTAGTGTCATGTCATGTTTAGTCACACTCCCACTCTTTTTCATTCATCGACACATAAAACAAATGCTTACAATGTTTAACATACAATGCATAAAGAACATACTATATATCTATCTTTCCATCTATATATCCATGCATCTATCTTGTGTATTTTGTTGTGTATATATATATATATATATTTTGTATATACTTCATTACACAACAGGACCATGTAGATAAGAATGCCAAGCATGCAGATGCTAAATAGGCTATGGCTTCATTAAGAATTACCAAAATACAGTTTCTAGTAAGTCTAAACATAGGTCTTAGCTTGTTTTAGATTGAATTTATTTCACACCCAGACAAGCAGACCTTTAATAACTAGGTCTTCTGGTAAAAATGGCATATTTCTCTCTGGTGACATTTCAGAACTCCAATCATTTTATCTGCCTAAACCCTGCTTCTGCTAGGTCACATTCACCTTCCTACATTTTTGAGCGCAACACCAACATCTTAAAATCTACAACTAATATGTATATGGAAGTGTTTGTGCTTTTTAAATTATTTTGACAACTACAGCTAAAATGATCAAAAGAAATCAGGAACACGAAGCCAATCTCCAAGTTTTTTTTAAATAGTCTGTGTAACTGTTCAAGTCTGAATGCAGACAACACGTGCTGTTTCTTCCCCACAGCTTTGTAGAACAAACTGCACATCAACATGGCACTGAATATAAATAAATGAACAACACCTGTTTTGCTAAGCGTTATGATCCAGCAATTTCCAACTGTGGCGTTGCAGAGCTCATTTGGGATTATCTCCTGGAAAGCAGCGATGAGAGTTTAAAACTACAATACAACAAAGCGGTGGACGGAAATGTGTGGTCCAGTTTTGTGACTCACAGAGGAACCTGAAGAGACTGGCAAAGGACATATGGCACATACCCCCCTGGTTGGCCCATAGCGTTCTCTGATGTGGCTGATTACACATCAACATCCAGAACAAAGAGAGCAACACAGAGAGCACCCCATGCGGTCAAGCATGCGTGACAGTCCTTAATTATCAAAGGTTGGAGTGGGATTTTGGATTGTTTATCACTCCACGGTCATTGAAAGTGGGAAAAAACATCCCATACTCCCATATATGTGAGTGAAGTCTTGTTTAAACGTGACAAGAGGATGGCACACAGCCCTTGCTTGAGGCACATAATGCTATCAATTGTAAAGGAGAAGCTTTGTATTCAAATGTAAACAGAGTGCCCTGAAGATCTTTCTTACTGACAGTGTTTTTGTTAAAAAGCAATGCAAAAAGATGTAAATAAATGTCAAACCTATAACTTGACTGCTAAGGTGAGGGCAATAAGGTCAGCGCGGCCTGAATACAAGTGATTTGAATGACAATATGACAAAATAAATTAAACTATTATTAATTAACTATTATTATTATTAACTATTATTAATCTAAGGAAAACAATTCAATTCAATGAAACTCAAATCCGTCCCCAAACAAAACCTACACAAACACATTGACAACATTAAAATATGATGATAAACTAAAAAAACTGAATTCACCCTCCAAACTAAACTTCAATGTTATTCGGCCCTAAACAGAACCACACAGTTGGCAAATTATTCATCATTAAAACAATTAAAAGAAAAACATTATTTCTAAATATCGCCTCTGTGATCATGACCTAGAAACAGAAAAGGGCAGACATAAAAAATCCTGGACTAAAGAACAGAGGATATGTAAACAGTGTGACACAAACCAAATAGAGGATGAAACACACTTCCTTCTGTTCTGCCCCAAATACACCACAACTAGAGAAAATTTTTCCCCCCAATTTGAAATTAACTAATTTATTTTTTTTATTTAAATGACTCAGAAAAACTTTACCATGTACTCTGAGAGGATGAATTGACGTCTGGACTAGCTGCAAAATATGTATACACCCTACACACCATAAGAAATGGTTAATGTAAATTCATGCATCTTATTTAAATAACCTAGACTTATTATTATTGTTATATTTATCAAATGTTTTTTTTATCATTTATTTCCTATTTACTGTTATATTATTTGATGATTTTAATATATTGCATATTTGAATGCTTTGGCAATACTGTATTGAATGTCATGCCAATAAAGCAACTTGAACTTGAAACTAAACTGGCTCAAAGTAGCCTTATTGGGCTTTCCTCGATCTTATTCTCTGTTACATAAAATAGACATATTTGGTGCAAGTTACACACTCTGGCAACACACGTCGAAAAATGTTTCAGGGTTAATTATCTGAATATTCAGTACAACTGTTTATTTCATTCACTGTTTTTTATCAGGGCAACCCTTCCATTGCCATGGAAACGAATACAAAAACATTAGTTTTCTGGCATTGGCTTTATGGCTGATATTTCCAGAATGCCATGCAAAACCTGCCATGTAGGTTTGAACCTTCTTTCATTTGTTTATTTGTCTTTAGATTAATAAATGTAAATTCAGGTATGTTTCTCATACATAAGGCTTTATAAGCCCTGCAATATAGTTTACACTGAGATACATTAAAAGATAGTTCACAAAATTTATTAGCTATTTACTCACCTTCAAAATCCAATCCTTAGGACTCTGTTTTAATGATCTCAGCAAATGGTAAGTGCACTTAGGGCAGAGATGCCCAAAGTAGGACTTGCGGGCCAAAGTTGACCCATTGTAACCTTTGATTTGGCCCACCATCCCGTCTGAGAGATGTAAGTATGATGAAGAGAGTTGGGATGAACGCCTTTAACACAGAGATTTAACACAGTCATTTTTGATTTAATGTAACTTTTTTGGATTTTTATTTTTTTCAAAAAAAGCAAACTGAAATAAAATGTTTCAATTAAATGTTGTAAATGAATCTGATTTAAAAAAATGTAAATAGTGTCACTCAACGAATACAGCACTATGCAGAAGACATCGGCAAGCAAATCAAGACAACAACTAGTGAAATTCTGTTTTCTTGGTTTTATTGTAATAAGTTCATCATTAAATGTATATGTAGTAAGGTTCGTCCTCTCCCGGCTGCTCCTTCTCCTCTCCTTAAGAACGGTGTCTCTCCGGCTCAATCACTAGAATAAACTGGTGTTATTTATTATTTCTGATTAGCCTGCTGATTAGCAGCCGGGCTCCGAGCATGCTCTCCCCCCCTTATTGGGTGTTTGATCATGCTTACCAATCCACATACAACCCCCCCCCCCCCCCCCCCCCCCCCCCCCCCCCCCCCCCCCCCCCCCCCCCCCCCCCACACACACCCTTCTAGAGAGGAAGTCAGCTACAGCCATCTGTGATCTGCGCGTTGGTATTCTTCATGCAGTGGAGCCACTGGAGAGGAGCATGATCTGAACAGAAGACGAATTCCCTGCCCAGGCGGTAATAGTGCAGAGTGAGAATGGCCCACCTTATCGCTAGACATTCCTTCTCTATGATGCTGTACTTAGCCTCACTCTTACTGAGTTTGTGGCTAATGTACAGCACCAGCTGTTCCACTCCTGCCACCTCCTGGGGGAAAACAGCCCCCAGACCCCGATCAGAGGCATCCGACTGTAAAATAAAGGGGAGTTAAGGGGATCTGCCAATATCCCTTTGTCAAATCCAAAGTCGAGTAATATCGAGCAGCACCTAACCGGTCGAGCAACTCGTCAATACGCAGCATTGGATTTGCATCGAATTTCGACACAGCATTAGCTTTCCTATAATCCACACAGAATCGGACTGAACCATCAGTCTTGGGTACCAAGACGATCGGGCTGGCCCAGTCACTGTGGGATTCTTCTACTTCACCCAATTTCAACATATTACTCAATTCTTCCTGAATTACTTTTTTTTCTTGTGTTCAGGCAGGCGATACGGCCGGGTCCTAACAACCACCCGGTTCGGTCTTGATATTTTGCTGAATTAAGTTAATACGACCGGGCAGGTATGAGAACACGTCAGAATGCTCACGTTGGAGGAGCCAGACATCGATGAGCTGGCTCGCGGAGAGATGGTCACCCCCAGTAACCAGAGCGCCCGGCTGCTGTCGGGCGGTGCTCTCTGGCCCCAGGTCATCCTCATTGGTAACAAGCGTAGCCAGCATCACCTACTCCGGCTCCCTCGACTGCTTCAGCAGGTTAATGTGGTATACCTGAGTCCAAACGTATCACCATTATAATTGAGATCGCTGACTCGTCGTGTGACCACAAACAGCCTTTGCCACTTGTCAAGTAATTTAGAGCTGGAAGTGGGTAGCAATACAAGGACTTTATCTCCCTGTGAAAATTTGCGTAGGGTAGTGGCCCTGTCATAACGCCGGCGTTAGTTATCCTGGGCTTTAAGCAAATGCCCCGTAGAGAGCCGCCCCAATGTGTGGAGTTTTGCTCTAAGATCCAGAATATATTGAATTTCATTTTTGCTGCATGAAGGCTCGTCCTCCCAAGGAAAACCCTGTGGAGGCTTGGGGAACCTCCCGCACAGCGAATAACAGGGGCTCTAACCCATTATCGAAATTTTTCGCGTCCTCGTGAACGAATTTACGGATCATGGATTTAAGTGTGCTATTAAATCGTTCCACCAGCCCGACTGTTTGTGGGTGATAGACGTTAGTGCGAATCAATTTAACAATCTGTAACAATCTGTAAAGTTTGCGCAATGTGCGTGACATGAACGCAGTGCCTTGGCCAGTAAGAATCTCCTTGGGGATTCCCACTCGGAAGATTATGCGAAACAAAGCTTACGCAACACTCTTTGCAGAGATGTTATGGAGGGCTATTGCTTCCGGGTACCGGGTTGCATAATCCACAAGGACTAATGCAAACCGGTGCCCGCGTGCGGATCGCTCTAATGGCCCGATGAGATCCATACCAATTCTCTCGAAGGGGATCTCCATAATTGGTAGTGGGCGCAATGGCGCTTTTGGGGTGGCCAGTGGATTCACCAGCTGACATTCACGGCATGCAGCGCACCATCTGCTGACATCACCGTGAATGCCCGGCCAAAAGAATGAGGCGATTTAGTGTGGCCGCTTGATCTAAATGTCTGGCCATAGGATTAGAATGAGCCTTCTGGAAAAGCATTTCTTGACAGCTCTTTGGTACTAATAATTGGGTTGTATCTTCTTTTGTCTGAGCGTCTTGGGTCACTCGATACACCCTGTCATTAGTGATCGCAAAATAGGGATAGGAGAGGGGCCGATCAGGCTGGAGGTTTTGCCCATCTATGACCTGCACTCTTTCGAGTGCATGTCTCAGCGTGTCGTCATGCGACTGCTCCAGGGGAAAGTCTTTACACCTGGAAATTCTCAGCCCTTCCCCTGAGTGAGCATGTGATGTCACTGCTTGGGATTCTCCGAGGTGAGCGACCCGCCCCCTCTCATGCGATTTCTTTTTCCAAGAAACACCTGCACATAAGACCCCTAATAGTCTATTAAATCCAGGTCAGTTGGTTCCCAGAATCAGTAGGTGTTTGAGGTGTGGGTTAACCACACCAAAGCATGATATGCACCCCCTTTTATACTCACAGGTATTCGGTATAGCCCGTCGTGACCGGGGGCGATGCTTGGCGTGGCAGGGACATGAATCAACGTACTCACCTCCTTCGCGGAGCAAATTTTTGGTGCGCTCTCCTCATCCCGCTGGCGCCAACGCATCAGCCCAGACCTTCTCACTATACCTCCGGGGCCAGCAAGACCAACCTATTGAACCCGAGAGAGACCTGGTGGTTATGGCTCCACCCCTCCGTCCGGATATGCGCTCGCCCCTATTGAGACGCTCGGCGAATCCGCCTTTGTGCACAGCCATCTGGGTGCTGGTGTGGGCGGTCCCCTCAGTCTGGGCCTGGGAACAGGAGAGGGAGAGAGAGAGAGAAAGAGGGGGAGAAGAGAGAAAGATTATTTTGCCGACCCTGGACCTCGCCACCAGGTGATCCTCCGCCAGCTGGATGGCCGCCTCCAGATCATCCGACCCACTCTGATGTTCAGAAGGGGAGGCGGGTGATGAACTGTTCCAGTACCACGGCATCCACCAGATGGGCAGTGGTCCGGCCATCCTTTACCAGCCATCTGCGGCAGGCGTCACAGAGCTGCTGGGCAAACATTAAGGGCCTGCTGGAGAATGGCTCGCTTCAGGTGAGCGTACTCCAGGAGATTCTGGGCCAGTAGCTGCTGTGCAGCGATCAGGGCTTCGCCCGAGAGCAGCGGGATGACATGTACCAGCCACTCGGCCCGCAGCCAGCCACACGCCTCCGCCATCTTTTCGAAGAGGTCGAGGAACACTTTCGGGTCGTCCTCCGATGCCATTTTCTGTAAAGTGATGGGAGGGTGGGCGGCAGATGTCGGAGCAGGCCGAATCTCCTGGGACAGCAGACTCCGGATTCGCTCACGGTCCTCCCACTGGGCCTCCATGAGGACTTGGATACATTGCTTCTGGATGTTCTTCAATTCCACCAGTGCGTCATGTTATTGTTGCTGGAGGACCGGGAGGGCCTGGATGGTTTACGCAAATGGCAGCCTTGATGGAGTGGTCATTCTAACAGTGAGGCTCTTCTCCTTCCCAGGTTTTGGCACCACTGTAGTAAGGTTCATTGTGTGGGAAAAAGAAGACAGGGTCGGCAAAATAAGGTAAGTATAAATTTATTTTATGTATAATAATGTGGACACCACACGTGAAGCTGTGTGTGTGTGTGTTCTCTTCTCTCCCGGCTGTTCCTTCTCCTCTCCGCTCCGAGCATGCTGTCCCCCCTCATTGGGTGTTTGATCATGCTTACCTCTCCACAGTAAATAAAAACCTGTATTAGTCATTTCTAAACTTTATTAAATAAACTAGGAAATTACCCATGGCAACTATATTTAACTTCGGCCCACTAGCCTCAATCAAGTTTTTTTTTTGCCCTTCATAAGAAAAAGTTTGGGCACAGTTACTACCTGTAATAAGTACATAAAGTAAAATACTGTAAATTATTCTTTGCACTGGACAATTTCATACAAATCCTAATACTTTTTACAGTAAAATACAGTTTTCTTTTATTACAGCAAAACACTGTCTATTTTACAATTATTTACTGCATAACCTACAGTAAGGCCTGTTTCACACCGGATGCGTAAGCAGAGCTTGTTTTTTTCGGTGTCCATGTTAACAGATTAGAGCTTTCATACCGCACGCAGAAGCAGCGCGTCAGCGAGGCGGGAGTGTCTCTGAAGCAGCAGTGCTGCTATAGTTTCGGCGCTGGGTCAATTTTTGCTCAATTAAAGTGACAGTGCATTAATAATGCCAAAAGCACATTAAATCACAGTCAAAAGTAGCACTTTTACCCAATAAATGCTTTGATAAGTTCCACAGATTTTAACATATTAAATCAAATGAAGTTAAACGATTAAAAACGGCAACAAATATTTATTTGGGCCCGTACAAAACCAAATGTAACACAATTTTAGTATTAGTTTTGCTCAAGTTGCACACTAGTTTTATCATGTATAAATATCATCATAACTATATTGCATAAATATCATTATAACTATAGGCCTTCATTATGCTGACAATCAAAAATAAAATGACATGATATCACAGGTGATTGTCTTCTGACCGAGTGCATCTGAAAAAACATGAATGACACTCCTCAGAGCGTAAAAAGCATGCAGTTCTTTAGGTCTATATAATTTGTAAAATAAAGACTTGCAGGTTAAGGAAACAGTATAGGAGGAAGTTGCTGCAGGCCTTGGTGCAGATGAAAGTAAAAAAAAAAAAAGTATGTGACGGTTGTCATTAGATTTTTATTTCTATTATTATATGGGTGATGTGTGATTCTGTGTGATCTGACGACTGTCAGCTGATACAAAGTTATTAAGAGTGCCTTGGATGGTGGTTCGGTCTTTCATTCATTCCTCATATTTATATAGATAGATAGAAAGATAGAAAGAAAGATATTCAGTGTAAAAGGCAAACGCCTGCGCGCTGCTTCTACTCTCCATATGCGCTGCACACACGCTGCTCATGCTCTGCTCACACTCTGCTCACGCTCTGCTTGCGCTTGCGGTGTGAAAAAGGCATAAGGGTTAAAGGTGTTTGATTTCATGATCAAAAGTGTTTTCACATAAAAGTGCTCTAAAACCACACACTGTTTGTGTTTCACGTGTTCCATTTTAGTTTCACATGTGATTTTAACATGATTGCACATCATGTGGTATTTCTAGGGCTTGCAAGGGCTGCAAACCATCATAAAAATAAGTGACCATCATCATTTTTTGCTCAGAAAAAACAAACATAAAATGTAAGAAAAGATTTCAAGTGATGTTTTAAATTTTTGACCCATGAATACATTAATTAACGGTTAAAAGAATACATAATTGTGTGATAGGAAAGACGCTGAGTTGAACTTTATAGCTACTCATATGTATAGCTTTTGTTAGTCAAGGCTGTACAGGCATTCAATAAAGTCCACACCACTGTCATTCCAATACAGCGTTTTCAAAACCTCTCCAATGAGACTCAGAATCACGTTATAGCTCTTTGCCAACCACACGTTTCATTACAGGAAACGTCAATAATGGATTCAGACCGGTGAGGCTATTTACGAGGAGGATATACATGAGACAAATGTACTGCAACCACATGGCAGTGCATGCAGAACTATAAGTGTGAAGCATCGACACATAATAAGCTCAGCTGAGAGTGTGGGAGATGGAATAGGTGTAGGTGAGCTGTAGGGTAACCTTTTGAGGCAGATCTATAATGAAGTTATTATTTTCCTTCTCTCTATGTAGTGAAGTGGGCTGAGCCGGCGTGTGTGTGTGTGTGTGAGAGAGAGAGAGAGAGAGAGAGAGAGA